>BGPR01008531.1:0-62994 GCA_013235015.1 Araneus ventricosus | reverse complement strand
TGTCATATAAAACCTTTGAGAGTATATATAACACCTCCTGCTCAAGTTCCTCCGTTTCACTGAGCCACAAAGAATCATGATTCTTTGGGATCACCAGGAAAAAAACAGCTCACACATTTCATCGCAATAGCTTCAACTGTTTCTAGCATTAGGAAAATTATAAGTACATAATAAAAGCACTTAAATTATTTGAACGTATGAACTCCCTTAAAATCATTCTATCACTTACAATTCTGCAAATCTTCTGTATGATATATATGTAAATGCGCAGAAAGAACGAAAGGTACATTTATAACGAAAAGATAGATTAAAATAAAAATCATATTTCACTAATCAGTAGGGTTTGAAAACTTTGGCATATGCTTGAGTATTTGAAAAGTTTATTTTAAATATAACTTATCCACTAAATTTTAAGCTCAAACTGATAAGAGTTCTTTTCCAAATTGTCTTCAAATGTTTTAAAATGTTCTGCACCAAAATTTCAAATATGCCCTCTATGGCAATGGAATGTAATCTAGAAAAGCTCTGTTACGTATAGTTTATTCCAAATAAATTATTTATTTGGGAAGAAAATATAGTGTTTTTTCAGCAGTCATTTGTGTTTTAACCAGAAAATTCTTGATTTCTTTTTTGCTATTAGAAAAGATGAAACATCTTGCAACCTTACAAAAAAGGACAGTTTTTTGAAGAAAATAGGTAATAAAGACTATATTAATTATCAAAACTTAAAACCTACTAGGTATACGGAATTTTAATTGATAAGAGAGTTTTTTCCTGAAATTCTAAAATAGAGGCTTTTTAACTAAAAATTTAAATATGATTCTTTTATGAATATTACACAGAAAAGCAAAAGTATAACATTATCATTCACCTTATATATTTCACTTATGAAAATATATCTGATAAAATAGTCCAAAATAACACGGTGGCAAAAAAAATCTAATTTTCTATATATACATCGTTGCAAATTTAGGCATGCAACTTAACACTCTCCAGAGAGAAAAGCAAGAGAACTTCTTTCAGTTATATACCATTAGTTTCTTCTGGTCTTTATTCTGAATTTTATTTTTATATTACAGAACAGTACCACAATTAGTGCATCATAGACAAAGGCTCCGTCGGGTTTATCGGCATTTCTCAATGATCTTTGGAAAATTTCTTATATCCAGGATTACGTATCGCTGTTTCTTCTACAAATTGTATTCAAAAGTTCGCAAAGAGTTCATATTTTAAATAAGAATCCAAAAAAAGTCGATCAGATCCGAAAAAAAGCTTCAACTGTACATTAGCTCAAGAAGGAAAAGCTATAATAGGGTTGGAGTCGTGAACTCAAACTGATCGCAGACAACGTAGGCAGTATCTTTTCATGCTGACGCATGCTGCTCTTTATGGATCATTTTAGTTGCCAGCTCATGACTTCCAAAGTAAGAATTTGACTCCTACATTTTTTTTATAAATTTTAGAATGCAAATACTTATTATATATAGAAAAGGGGAAGTTGCAAACCTGACGGTTGATAATACATATAACTGACGACTAATTTAATTTCTCTACATTGTAAATTCGCATCATTGTACCTCCACGGTATCACTCAATATATCATCCACTCATGCTATATGTCACTATTTCTACTTGTTAAAGAATATATAAGACAAAATATTTGCTTAAAAAACTCTGACAACCATATATCATATACGTCAATGAATGATCCCAGTTTGTTTATTTTGATTCATAGACTGTTTTCCTGGTAACCTGATTAAGCAATCGCCAAATCTTATTTGGCAACTGTATCAAGCGCCGTTTAAAATAAAGGTGAGAATTAGTTCAAAGTTCAATCCGCTGCCTAGCAATATATTGGCAAATATCTGTTTTAAAATCACGTCTGCAGCATTTTTCTAAGTTTTTGGAACTTTAAAAAATTAACTAGTTGGAAATGTCATAAGAAAAATTAGTATCATTGAAGGCAGTAAAATTGAACTCTAAGATGGTATAAAATATTTTGTTGACAGTCTGTCTGAAGTTATGGAAAACGATTTTCGGTTATTTTAATTAACTGACTGTTTAATTAACCTTTGACCGTCTTTGTCTTCCTCTCTCAATACAAGTGATAAAATTTGGTTGAAACCATCTGCATTGGTTTAGGGAGGAGATGCGGGAATACAGCCACATGTTTACCCTACCTACATACCCACACAATGACTTTTGGTTTATAGCTAAGAGATAGAGCAGGCCAGTGGAATCTTGATTCATACTCACAATGTATTTCAGTCCTGCCATCTGTTAGTTTATTCCCATTGAGTACATTTTGAAAATACTTAAAAGCATGTTTTACTAAATCACAAATAATATTGTAAAAAATGAAGAGATTTACTACAAACGATTCTCAAAAAGAAATTGTAAATTGATGGTAATAGACAGTCCAATAACTGCACAAAACTTTGTATACTCCACCCTTCCCACCTCTAAATATGGTTTATTCTTTTTGTTGAGTTGTTGAATTTAAATAATTTCAGCAAAATATATAAACAGCAAGAAAGACTCTGTAATTGATGTTACATACAATGGGCTGTATAATATCTCTCATAAGGGAAATGTTTGATGTCAGAAATAGAATGCAATCATCTTGAATTTTTTTGTTTTAAGATGCATTTGAAAACATTAATGGTAGGTTCAATTGATTGTCAGTTACCTCATTCTATCACATGGCATCACAACTATTCTAAACTTCTAAATCTACAATTTTTTGCACCATGTGTTTCTTAATTTTTATGAGTTCATTTTTTAGCATTATATGGTTCGTTTATAAAGTCAGCATTGTTGGCATAATTTAGAAGAATTATTTTGCTCATTCTTTTTGTAGCACAGTTTTCAAGGGTTCTTTATTTCTGATGTTTTTCTGAACAGAGTTTTCCAATTCACATCATAGATTTTCAGTAACACTGAGATCCGGGAACTGAGGTGGAATATGCAATATTCCACCTCAATTCCGCAATATTACAATTGTAAATTGCATTTTACAATTGTATAATATCCATATTTTTACAATCTTGGCTGTATGTTTGTGGTCGTTTTCTTTTTGAAAAATAAAATTTGATCCTGAACACAGTTTCTGTGCACTTTCTTTTAAATTTTTTTTTAGTATATACAAATATTTCTTGTTATTCATTATGCCATCGACAGGGTTCGCACGCGTTCTTGCAAGTCCTTACTTTTACATTTAGTCCTTAAAAGTCCCTACAAATCCTTATTTTTATGCCTCATTTTTAAAAAGTTCCCTACTTTTTACTCTGCCATTATTAAAAAATTTAAAATTTCACCGATTATCGTTTATCTAATTCCTCCTTCTCGGCGGCTCTAATCTCGGTCGACGTGGCTCTCGCGGAATAAGGGGGGGGGACGACACGGCTTGCGTTCTACGAATCCATATCCATCACATACATTTTGGGAAATAAGGGAGGAGTTACAGATGGCCTTTATTGGTCCATGGTCTTGTGAAAAATTAACCTGAATTGATAAATTTAATTTTTCATGAAGATAGAGATCCACACAAATGACGATGGAGACAGTTTAAATTTAAACTTGACATTTATTACGGCACAACATGGATACCACTCGTAGCCATAACACAAGATAGACAATAATAAAAACAATACTTAACACATATCATAACACACACACATCTCGACGTCTTCTCCGGAAGGAGAAAGTATAAGCCAGAGGGCCAGTAAGAGAACACACAGCGAGCCAGAAACTGCCAACCAGTAACTCCTAGAAAACTAGCAACTCACCTTTATATATGTGTGGCGATTAGGAAATTTACATCTTCACTGACATGCCGATTGGGATCAATCAGTGATTCGAATCGGCATATCATTCAAGTTAGCGCTGATCGCAATGCTGACCAACTAGAGCCAACAAGATTCGAAAATTATAATCTAGCTGATGCTGCCGATAAAAAGAGGAGAGATTTATTCCCAACACATGGTTTCATAGGAAGGATTGTCACAAGTGCTGTTAACATTTTTAGAACAGTATCAAAGTGATAAACCATTACTTCATTCATCCATTTTTTGCCAGTGATGTCTTAAAACTTGTTAATGATTGCATTCAGCATTTCAAAGTTTTGAAACCAGAGAATGAAAGAATTGAGAAACTTAATGCAAATTCAACTTCAGTGACCCAAACTTGTATAATGATATAAGTTAAGTATATTTAGGATTTGCTGCAGAACAACTAATAAAAGAAAAGATAACAAATAAGGAATTAGCAGACAAGGATGTTTTCATACTCAGACAGGATAGTCGGAAAAACATCATAACAATGTTAAAACATTTCATGCAGAAATGTCCTGTGAATTATGCACTAGTAAGACATGCAATTTGCATTGATCTACGAGTAATGGCTGGATATCCCGAAAAAGCACAGGAAAAAATGAAAAAGGTATTGATTGTGTTGTCGCAAAATAAACGTATTTTGGAAAAAGATTGCGACGAATTTCTGTTAAATATTGTAAAGCCAAATTCATTTGAATTTACTTCTTTCAATCCAAAGAGTGATTCCCTTGATACTTTTTTACAAACTTATTTTAGCAATAATCATTATGAAAAAGTTTGGAAGATTATCAAAATGGTATTAATACTGTCACATTGACAAGGAGGTTTTTCGGTGAACAAGACCCTGGAAATAGAACATTTAAAAGATCCTTCATATGTTTCCCAGCGTGTAATTCATGAATTTATTAAGCTGTCTGGGGCTATTTATGACTTAAAAATTACTAAAGAAATGAGGACGGCTGCCTCCTCAGCTAGAGCATACTGCTTTCAACATGCAGTATTTAGAAAGTGAAAGATCCAAAGAAAAGACTAAAACAAAACAAATGAAACAAAAAGATCTAGAGGAGGAAATAGATTTTTTAAAACAAAAGAAAATGTTCCCCCAAAAGGACATACACCAAACAAATGAGGAAGCAAATAATTTAGCTAATGAGGCTGAAAAATCAAAGAACATAAATTTATTTATTCAATCGCATGAACTAAGAAAGATAATTACTGAAAAAGAAATTTAAATAAATACCTTGGATGTAAAATTGAATGAAAAATGTTTGGAATTAAAAGATATTTAATTTGATTACCAGTTTCATGGGGCTTTTTTCATCAGTTTATTAACTCATATTTTTAGGAGTTTTTGTTGTGTTAAATTTGTAATGTATCTCCTATGTTTTATATTATACTTTATCATCTAATAGGTTGAATTTCCAAAAATGAGACATTTTATTTAAAAATGCGTGCGACAATTCGTTAAGTTTATTCAATTTAGAGGTCCTTATTTTTTGGTATTTTTAGTCCTTAAAAGTCCTTGATAGTCCTTGATTTTCTTTTAAGGAAATGTGTATGAACCCTGATCAATAAAAATTAAATTTCCCTCCCTATTTGTAGACATACAACCCCTTACAAGGACTGAGCCTCCTCCATGTTTGACTATGGGAATGGTGTTTTGGGAAAGTATATTTAGAATTATCTTCCGCCATACATAGCTTCACCATCACTTCCAAAAACGCTAAATTTATTTTCGGCGCTGAATATGACAGTATTCCAAAATCTTCAGTCTCTGAAATAAGCTTTTTTAGCAAAAACTTTCTTTTATTTCTATAGACTTGGGAAATGAAAATTTTTTAGGGCTACCCTACCATTATAATTAGCTTTCCTGAGCTTATTTATAATTTTTTCTTCCGAAACACTACTTAATATCGCTGTAGACGTCGATGTAGAAATTCCTGCAATATTCATTTTAGGAGTTTTCTGTATTTGTCTAATAATGTTTCTCTTAGTCGTCGAAATAAGAATTCCTTTTCTCCCCTACCAGGCTTGCTTGTTATTAGTCCAGACTTTTTATATTTTTAGATGATTTTTTTGTTTTAATCCATGACTACTCCGAATATTTGCAATTTCACGCAAAAATTTGCCTTCATCAGATATTCTTATTACACGTTGCAGAGTATCAACATTTGTTTCGGTTCTGATGCTCATTTCTCATTTTGAGAATTAAAACAACTAATTTCATATGGATATCAAATACTGGCGCATTGCAGCATAAAATTTGTTATACTACTTCAAGAAAAATACTTATGTCCAAATTGACATTTTTATGAAGTGAATACTCAGTTTTGTGACTCTCAAATTTGGAACTTTAGTATAAAAATTTAGGTAATTATCATTAAATTATTTTTGTTTCATTGCTTAGTACATTGTTTAATGAGCATTTTAACATTTCTATAAATATTAAACTTAAATGAACATTTTATTGTGCTATTTTAGACGTTTAATGAAGAACATTTAATGTTGTATATTTAATTTTGGAGCCATTGTATATAAAAACATAGATTTCATGCATATATGACATACTATCCGCCTTCGACGACCAGCTTCTTTCCAGGGAATACACATTTAATTATATCTTTTATGGCTATTCTATATTCATGGTTCTATTAACAAAGGAATTTTGAACTTCAAATCGGGGTAGATATTTAGCCAATGTTATTTTTGTAGCCTCCCACTTGTTCTCTTCATTGTGTACATAAATGTACCTAATGGAGTCTACCCTACAGTGTCACTATAACATCTAATTCATCTTCTAACTTCATTTTCTTATATATCGTTCAAAATGTGCATTTGATTTTAATGGATGGCCTATTTTACGTCCAGCAATATGTTAGCTGGATTAAAACATGCTGATAAAAAGAATTAAAACATAACAACCGTAATCTTTCGGCTTACTGCAGGGGGGGGGGTGATAGTTTTCCAAATACCATGAATGAGATTGGGTGTCTGCACAGAGTGTGCACGTTTTTGTAGGAGTTCTCGCGGTGAACTCCGAGTTATTAATTATGAGTAATCTTAAATGAGAATCGTAATTGTAAATATGTATATTGCTTCTATTTAATCGTATATAGTAGTACTAATAAACTAGTGTGAGAGAAAAAAGTGCATTTATTGAAGGCTAGAGTACACAGTTATCACAATATTGAACATTTATAAGCTGTTTTTCAGCCGAACTTCGTAACCTACATATAGCATCGCTTCAACATTTGCAACACCATCTAGAAGTACAGATTTTATGTTGCGAAGAAATTCTGGTTTCATATTACACAGTGGCCGTAAGTGGGTGGCAAAAATGGGGAGGGGGGCAATTTATAGTCACCTAGAAGTTACCTGAGTATAGGGGATAGACAACAAAATTTTAAAATTTAGTTTAAATTTTAGCTAGCTTTCCCGGGCACAATTATTTTTTTATATAATTCCTAGTTTTAGATGTCTAAAATGGGGGGGGGGGGTTTGCAAAAAGTGGAGGGAGCGGCTCCCTCCATCAATGAGTCACCACCACTGTCACTACAAATATCCTAGTTTCGTTGGCGAATTATTGATTTTTAAAAGATTTCCCGACTTCTGAAGGCTGGCTTTTCTTTTCACTCCAAAAAATGTACGAAACTAAAACATCTCTCAAAATTTCTAACAATTTTATGAAATTAAACTTATGCCGGTCATACACGAGCATTCCACTCCACTCCATTCTACTTTTTAGCCCATCCCATGTAGGCAAGTCATTCACGTTCACTCCACGCAACTCAAATCTATCCGCTACGGGTCACTCCGATCCCCTACTGTATATACTTCTCCTCCCGCCTTTAAAACGGGAACCCCACGTGCTTTGATTTCCCCTAGAGCTGGAGAGTCTTACCTCCATGTATCTACACCATTCGTATTTCAGCATCTATGGCCTAGATGTCGAATTGCAGAGATTATATATCAACCTTCGCTGCACACCGCTTCATTTTTCATCAGTGTTTCGCATTGATGACCAGTTTTGGGAAGGAGCTGTCGAATTTCCAATCATTAAGTAAAAAGCTCAAAAAAATGCATTCAAATTCTCTTTTTTTCCATATACAGTAAAATCTACCTATAACGGTATTGCAAGGACATAGAAAATATGTTGTTTTAGACAGGCTGATTGTTTGCGCATCCAATGTTTATGTGCGTGTGCACCAACATATTTTGTTGTACTTCGTCTTGCAAATAATCGCTGATATAAAATTGCATTTTATAAACTTATAAAACTTATAATTTTATATATTGATATAAAATTTTATATTTAAACTTGACATCTTCAAAAGAAAAATTTTAGTTGGAAATTTTGTCAGCATTGTCATTTACGGCAACTTTAAAAGCGTTTGCTATCCACTTGCAGTTTTCTACAGCATCTTTTTTCCCTCCAAAAAATAGCTATCGTCTTCTGAAAGATGCCATATTTTTTTTTATCATTATTAACTCCCATTTTTTCTTTATAAATCTCCGAAATTATTTCTAGCTTTTCTTCAAATGCCAAAATGTAAAGCTGATTCATCCTAAATTCAAGGTGTTGACAAATCAATAGCGGATTTTAAGGAACAAGTGGTCAGTTCGAAGAGCTAAATGCGAATGAACAGGTTAGTCCCCACCAGAAGTCCGAGGCAAGAAACAATTTTGCACTTTACAATCGCTACCCCCACCCCAGATCCGACTGCTACTGCCGATTCCTCTATTTTCTGACATTCTTGACCCTATGATGTCGATTTAAAAAAAATAATAAACGACATTGTACTGCACAAGCTTTCTAAAGAAATAAAATTATCGTTAGTAATGGACGAGTCTAAAAAGTTATTATCGTTGTCGGCAGGTTGAAAGTACCTTGAATGAACAAGAATTCCGTCGGAACCAAAGAAAATATCGTTATAGGCAGATTTATCGTTTTAGACAGTATCGTTATACGCGGGTTTCTTTGTATTTTGGAACGTAAATTGTTATGTAATTTCAAATTAATATGTCACACCCAAGATTTCGTTTGGTAATTGTATTTTGGAATTCCACTCTTTTCCAGTAATAATAGCAATGTCTGAAAGGGCAAGAACTCTTTTATTCCAAAACGCCTTTAAACCCCTGAACACATCGACTTTTGTGAATCGCTCGTGAACGTACGACCTTATTTTTCTCGATTTTTTATTGATTTCTCTATAAATAAATATGTGAAATTTTTGAAATATAATGTTATAATGCGAAGAACAATATTAGCTATACATCTGACCGATCAAATAAAGCTTTAGAACGCCCCCCCCCTTTATAATGATTAACATTGATTACAAATTGCACAAATTTAGACTTTATGACAATGACATTTTGTCGCGCCCTCCTACCGGTGGATGGCGCTGCAAAGACCTTTGACTTTCCGTAGAAGAACGAGCGACAGTGGTAACTTGAGCCTTGGTGTGAGAAGGCTGGCTGGTTTTCCTCTCACGGGACGAACAAATCTCGCCATGCTTAGCGAGTTGTATATATTAGTAATATTAGTTAACGTATATGTAATATTAGTTAACCCAGAATAATTCTATGTGGAAGATGTGTGAAGAAATAAATTTCATTTAATTCGACTTTGCCCAACGTTATTTTAACCGTCATTTTCACTTCCTGAGAGCTAGCCGGATAATGGCGGCTAAAACTTTCAAAATTGAGGCATTCTTTTATAAATCCCTTATGTGTGAGAGTTGATCTCGTTACTACTAAGTGCTATAGACATGTTTTAATCTTTCGTTAAGTTTGATTAATATCACTGTCTTTGTATATAAAATTGACATTTACTGATTTGTTTTGTTTAGATTTGAAAGTCGCATTGTGAGGAATCCCGATGAATTTTGTAAATTCGAAGTGGGTCCTGGCAATGAAAAATGCTACCGAGTCGCTACATTCTTTCCAACAACAAAAAAGACAGTGATGAAAAAGTGAGACTATTGGAAGATCCACAGATATGGGCTACATCATGAATCATGTGAATATTTTCGATTAAATCCAGCTCCACGAAATAGAAAAGAACAGTTTCTCCTCTTTTATTGTGTTTAAAAACTTTTATTTATTCTATATGTTATTGTTTATTAATGGACATTTGTGAATATTTCTACAAACATACACAAAGGAAAAAGATTATGACTGTGGTATTATAGCATATTCCTACCAAACAAATCTAAAATACACATCTTTAAATTTACATTCGGTACAAAGGACAAACTTTACATATGCAGTATCTGCAGAAACAAAATAAGTTTCTATGAACCTTTAAAATTCATATCCCAACTGACAGTAAAGATCTGCTGTCTCTGTGTGATTAATAAGGTATAATATTTTTCAGAGCGAATTGATTACAAAAAGTGATTTTAATTTAATTGGTGCAATGAAAGAACCGTATTCTTATGTTTTATATAGTCGAGCGTTTTTCAACAGCAAAATTTAAGAAAGCATTTACCGATTCGTAAAAAAGACGAAATGTATGCATGTAAGTCATTCCAGTAACGTTTTTTCTCAAGAGCAGTATTTAAACGGACATTTAAGGACGAATCAGAAGAAAAACTATATGCATGTGATATGAGTAATAAAGCATTTTCTGAAGAGTCGAACTTAAATTCTCATTTAAGGCCTCATACGATAGAGAAATCGTTTGCATGCGACACGTGTTATAAAACATTTTCTCAACATCCTGATTTAATGGAACATTCAGAGACGCATACAAATGAGAAACCATTTTCATGCGACATTTCTTATGCAAAATTTTCTCATCATACTACTTTAAAATCGTGTTTACTTACACATGAAAAAGGCAAACCATATGCATGTGAAATCTGTAATAAAGCATTTTCTCGCCGTCATTGTTTAATGGTGCATTTACGGACGCATACGAAGGAGAAACCATATGCATGTGATAAATGTCATAAAACATTTTCTCAGCGTGAGATTTTAACTGGCCATTTACGGACGCATACGAAAGAAAAACCGTTCGTATGTGACGTTTGTAATCGAGCATTTTCTGATCGAACGACTTTAAGAAATCATTTACGTACGCATACGAAAGAGAAACCGTTTGCATGCCACGTTTGTAATAGAGCATTTTCTCAGCGTTCAGCTTTAAAGAAACATATACAGACGCATTCGAAAGAGAAACCGTATGCATGCGACGTGTGTGATAAAGCATTTACTGCAAAGTCGAGTTTAAAAACACATTTACGGATACCGCATACATATGGATGTAACATTTGTAATAAAACATTTTCTAAGTGTTCTCATTTAATGGAGCATTTACGGACGCATACGAAGGAGAAACCATATGCATGTGAAAAATGTAATGAAACATTTTCCCTCCGTCAGTCTTTAACCATCCATTTACTGACGCATACGAAGGAGAAACTATATACATGTGACAAATGTAATAAAACATTTTCTCACCGCTCTACTTTAACCAGCCATTTACGGACGCATACGAATGAAAAACCATTCGTATGCATCGTTTGTAATAAAGCATTTTCTGATCGTTCGACTTTAAAGAAACATTTACGGACACATACGAACGAGAAACCATTTGCATGCGACTTTTGTGATAAAGCATTTACTCAAATTTCTTCTTTCAAGAGACATTTACTGATTCATACGAAAGGGAAATCATTTGTATGTGATATTTGTCATAAAACATATTCTCGGCGTGAGATTTTAATTAGACATTTACAGACGCATACGAAATAAGAAACCATATGCATGTGACGTACGTAATAAAGCACTTTCTTATGAATCAGACATAAAATCACGTTTTAGGTGCCATACAAAAAAATACTGTTTGCATGCGACATTTGTAATAAAACATTTTGTGGGCATTCTAAGTTAAAAATACATTTACAGATATGTACAAAAGAGAAACCGTATGCATGTGACATTTGTCACAAAACATTTCTGGGCGTGCGAATTTAAGGAGACATTTGCAGACGCATACAAAAGAGAAACCGTATGCATATGGCATTTTTAATAAAGCATTTTCTGAGCGTCCTAATTGAACGAGACACTTAACGACACAGACGAAAGATAAACCGCTTGTATGTGACATGTATTATAAAGCATTGTCTGAAAAGTCGAGTTTAAAAACACATTTAATGTTTCATACTATAGAAAAGCCGTTGCAAATGAGTTGAGCAAAAATTTCTTATTTTAATATCAAATTATTGTAATGGAAGCTTAAGTTTGTCATGTTCATAAAATTTTTATTCTGTGTGTTATATATTTCTTTTTTTTTCTGAACCATACTTAATGTTTTTTTCATTACTAGTTTTGATTTATTCAGGGTGACCTGAAGGTGGTTTTCACTCTTAGGGCAAGCAGAACTAGTCATTTTTGCAATAGAACATTGAATATGAAACGCAAATGGGGAAGGACGCTACATAACATTTGTGCCTTTTGTTTGTAATTATGTAAAGAGAAATGATACATCAGATAAAATGTTTACATATAGTAGTTTCTGTGTAGTATCGTAGAATCTACTTTCAATTAATCAAAAAATATATTTACTGGACTGTAATTCGGAAAAAAAATACTTGAGTCCCTTTCTCTACTAGTAATTTTGATTTCTTACTAAGCAAATATACTGAACAAAACAAGTGTAAGGACTGACTATATTAAAACATATTTGTTAGAAATGTGTATATGCAGTTTTTGGACTGGCTCTATTCTGTTGTAGGCAATATGTGAAATGCCTCGATATGACCTGTTTCTAAAATATACATTTTATGTTGAAATAAAGTGACATTTTTTAATAAAAAAAATTTTTGTTCACGATTTGTTTTTCCGTCCTACTTGTTTCCGTCTGAAAAGTCCTTCCTAGAAGTCTTAATCAAATTACCTCCCAAATAATGTTCATAGCTTCTATTTTATAACACATTTTGGTATGTTTTATTAAAAGAACAATCTTTTTGTAAATTTCATTTCTTATAAGTTTTTTTCACAATATTATGCTTTGAATTATGAATAATTTTACTTTTCATACAGAAAATGGATGGTTTAAAGCAGGTATATGTATAGCAATCGAAAGTGATCTTCCTCTGAATATTAACTATCAGATTTTGGAAAATTGTCCGTGGGTCGTTGGTGTATTCGCAAAATAAACGTTTCCGGGCGGTCTAAAAGCCGTATCGAAACTCTCTAACATGGGTTACAAGAATTACGCTGTTTTAAGGAACGTTTTCATAATTTTTGCTTTCTCGTATACAAAGAGGAAGTATTGTAATCGGCAAAAAATTCCAACTCGTGAATCTCTTCATTTTAGACCTCCCGGAGTCCAAAAAACATAATTTTGGAATTATGTCTGTCTGTGTACACGATAACTCAAAAACCGTTATAGATAGAAAGATGAAATTTGGTGTGTGATCTATACACATAATTTTTAGGTTTTTATCAAATTTTGGACAAAATCCGTCTATGGGAAGTCTTTCTGTGTTCATGTGAACACGATAACTCAAAAACTTACATAGCTAGATGGATAAAATTCGGTACACAATTTTATCATCGGGAATGTACATCCGTACAAAATTTTGGGCCAAATTTGTCTGTCGGTCTGTATAATAGAATACTTGTAAACACAATAACTCTTGATCGCAGTGACTTAGATAAATGAAATTTGGCATGTGGCCACCTAACCTGAATTGTAAATTTTTGTCTAATTTTTGTATCCATCGGAAAAAAAAGGCGTTCAAATTGCAAATTCTGTTTTCTTTATCTTACGCAGTCCTATTGCGCAATAGCGTCTTCATCTTTTTTGTACTTGCGCCCTTAACCTTGCAGCTTGAAACTCGTGGTATTCCGCTTTGCTTGCTTTTTTTTTTTGTCTACACGTGGCGACTTTTCAATGTTTTTTTGCCAAATTTGGCAACAAAGTTTTGAGGCTTATTTGGCGACTTAAATTTCTACCTTTTCTAAGAAAGTTCGGCAGTCTTCCGAGAGTATATAAAGCCTCGCTGAAAGTTCAGTTGCTATTTTGCTTTGATCGACTGAACGTAACCTGCTATCATCGTTGACGAGGCTACTGAATTTAGCCGAGTGACTAGGCCATTTTACAGCGTATTTTTTTTTTTTTAGTGTTTATCGTGCTGTGAGCTTATTTGAACTTTTGTAGTTTTATGAAGATTGGATTGCTTTTGTTTATGAACTGTAAATATTTGTAAATAACAGCTGTAAATAAATTTCTGTTTGTTCCGTCTTGATTAAAGTCCATTCAATCTACGAACCCGTCAGAATCGTAACAAATTGGTGTCAAGAGTGGGGTTGAATGGTTAAGACTAGAGCAATTACTAAAATGGAAGGAAAATTTGAACAACTCTTAGCCTTTATGAAAGAGATGAAGCAATGTCAAGAAGAGATGAAGCAAGGACAAGAAGAGCTGAAGCAATGTCATGAAGCAAGGACAAGAAGAGTTGAAGCAAAGACAAGATAAGCAAGCTAATATTTTAAATGTGATCAGCACAAAGCCAGACACTATTGTAGAGAAAGCTGAAAAAAATTAGAAAAGGCTTGATAAAGTTGAAAGAAAATTTGATACAATTGCCCCAGTAGCACAGAAATATCATATAATACTTGCACAATGTTATGTGATATTATGAACACCGAATATCGTTACAAAGTATTGTATTGTATGTATCAGTATTTCCGAGATACTAAATGTTCTCAAATAATATAAAAACATTGCTTTTTTATAAAAAAATCTTCATTTTAACGCAGGATATCACTCGATTGGAGGTTTTATGTCAAAAAACTCCACTGGAACAATTATTCTTTAAGATGCTGAATATTATATCATACTATAGAATGCATGCAATATTTAATTTCTACATTCATCAGTGTTATTCAATATTTTAAGGTGAAGTTATTCTCACAGTCGACAGATGGCAGCACAATGATACCGTAACACTATATTAATCAACATTAAATAATATGTCCGAAAAAATATTTTACAAAATGTTCATTTGAATAATAATGTTTACGCAATCATTTTGTTTTACTGTATATAGAAGGCGTGCCGGATTCAGCTAATGAAGTTAACCATAAAACAGCTCTCACATATGGATTATGTATTGTTCTGTGAAAAAAAAATTTCGAGTGTTATTCTCATCGTAAAAATATGCACGTGATTTATTGTCGCGAATCTTGTATTTGATTTTCAATCACTACTGTAATTATAAATGTTAAAGGCGTCTCGTAATACATTGAAAAAGGAATAAATAAATTTCAAAATTGTTTGAAAACCTTTCAAACGTATTATTATAATTACTTTTAAAACTTATAGCCTTAAATTATTAAATTAGCAAACTTTGATATAAGAGCTAAAATTGCTTCCTCTTTGACTTCTAATTTCATTTTGAACTCGAAATTGTAACGATAAAAAGATACTTTAATTAAAAAGACTTTTCGTATGAATTGTTAATGTGCATAAAATTTCGTAGAGATCTAAACTCTGTAACTAAATTTTATTATCATCATTTACGCTCTCTGACGCAAGTCTAGCGGTAAGGTTTCTGGTTGGTATGCGGAAGGTCCCGGGTTCAAAGCTCGCTGTAAGTAGAGGTGTTGAAAAAATCGCAAAGTCTTACCCATATAAGTTCAGCACATTGGAATTAAGTTATTAATATTTTTTCATGCTTCTAAAATGTATTTTTAAATTATTCACTATATTTTATATTATGCAGTGTTATATAATATTATTCAGTATAGTACAATATTATTTAATATGGTATAATATTATACAGTATTATAAGACATTATCCAATATTATGAAAAAAACATTGTACAATATTGAAAAAGTCTTACGTTTTACACTGTTTCAATATTGGGGAAAATATTATACAATATTACTTTTTCGAATTTTATGATATTAGACAATATTGTGTGCTACCTGGGTGAGGAGAAATTCGTTGCAATTGAGGACAAAGTCGATGCATTCCAGCAAAATTTTGGAAAACTGGAGCAAAAAATTTATAAATTGAAAAAAGTTGAGAAAATTCCTGAAGGTTTCGAAGACTACTGGGAACAGGATCGAAAACACTCGTGAAATCATTCAACATGCGCCCATAATCGCCAAGCATCAAATTATAGACATATGATGGAAAAACATCTCGGCAAGTCTACAAGACTCGGTTCTCCATCGTCACCAAAGCCAATAGCTGGACTCTATAATAAAAGCTCACCAAATGGCTGCATCTCTGCGAGTTGAAGCATACTCGATTTTCGCAATGGCTTAGCTATTACCAAATTTGAAGAAAATCGAGCAGCGTGTTTGGTCGTGACTGCGTAACAAAGAAATTTACAGGCAAGCAAATGCTGAACGCTCGAGTTAAAACGGAGATTTCGCTTCGCTCGGTCAATGAAACAGATTTATCGCAGCAACTCAAAATATTTAGAACACCGAGAATTTTAGCTAATCTTAGAGTGCATAAATATGCAGAAATTTAAACAGACCTTTCACTGAAACTGTCTAAACATGCACTCTGCATTTAAACAAGTTAAGATTAGCGTTCTCAAATTTAAATCAGAAACCTCAAGATATCTAATTTTTCTTTTTTTGCATTGAAAATGATTCCGCATAAATTTTGACATTGCCTCATTTACTATCATATCATATTTATTTTATGATCCACTTTAGTATTTTATGCTTCCAATAGTTTTTATTTCTTTTTCAAAAATATGTTGTTCGAATGAAACTATGGATAACTAATTCTAAAGAAATTCTAAATAGCAACAACCGGTTGAAATTTAGAAAATTTAATCCAGAACTGATTGGTTAGTTTTGCTGTTGTATAAATATAAGAGTGAAATGTAACTTTCCTTTTCAAATTCGTGAATTCACATTTCAACGGATAACTTCTAACCCCAATCCTTACAACTAAACAATAGAAATATGCAAGCAATAATTCTAAACCCTGCAACACAACTACATCGCAATAAAATTCTGACATTTCATTGAAATCAAAGATGATTTAAAAAGACCAAATTTTTATTTCAATTTTTAACAATAAGATAACATATTTGTATAATAAATTGTAGTTATCTCACGAATTTATAATTACGAATATAATTTTTTTAGAAAATATATTTGATGTGTACAAAAAATTAGAGCATAATTAAACATTCCCAAAACAACCTTTAATTTATTTGTATTTTCATTATAATGACAAATTATTTATTAAATTAACATTAAGATATGAATTTATATAGATAACAGGTTATCTAGTAACATTAATTCTATCTGTAAGTTGAAGCAAATTAATGAATATGAATTATTTTATTATCGTTTTACTGCTTAATATAAATTAATGAAATTATACATATAAATTATTTTTAAAGTTTAATACTATTGTTACAATTAAAAATATTGAGTAACACAAATAAAAGAAAAGCTTTTTTATTTAAAGCGTCGTATTAAAGTAACTTTTTCTCTTAATTACATTTGATATTTCGATCCGGACCCAGGAACGAACCTACGATTCGGATCGAGGAGAGAACCGCTTTCCGAAACTCGAATTGAACGTTTTCCCACGATCGAAATTATTTGGCGGTCATTTGGCTCGATGCAAAGATTCGACAAGAAAAGTTTGTTTACTAAACGTTGCACTTCGTACAAGCTGGAAGGAAAACAGCTGAATGCTATTAAGTAAGCTGTAATCAATTTATATCTATTTCTCATTTTACAATATTCAAATAACACGTTAGGTTGATTTCATATAACTCGCTTTCTATATGTAAATAAATATACGATGGTTAGGCTGAAGATGAATGTTTAGTTCCGTCGCCAATTTCGCAAAGCTTTTGCCAATTGTTGAGATGGACACCAACAGTTACATATTAACTATGTTAAATCTACTACCAAATTTGGCAAGTTATCGCTTGAAAAATCAAGTTTGACAATCGGATAAATTTTTTTGGTTGTGACCGAATAGTTGATTTCGTTATTCAAAAAATTTGATACGGAAGCACTTTTTATCTTTTTATGTCCTGCAATCATTTTATATAGTTTTTAATGAATAATAAAACTATTAGCAACTGATTATTAAATGCACTCTACCAAAATTAATTTGCACTCAAATGTGTTAATTATTTTTTGTTATAATGATATAAGTAGACAAATTGCATGGATATTTTAGGTTTTTTTTCTTTTCTTTTTTTGCATTTTAAATTAGCATGTAAGAAAAGCAAAATTTCGTTATATATTGGAAAATTGTATGGTGATTCTGTTATTACTAATTGTATAGGTTAATTATTGCTGTTTTATTTTATTTTATAATTTTGTTTTTAGCTTTTATTATTTAAGAACTGTTTGAGATTAGATTATCAAGCTAAATATGTTCCACTGCTCTCACACATGTATACGTGTAAGAGTATGGAATAGGCAAGAATTTTATTACTATTTGAATTAATTTTTGGATTTTATCCTATATATTTAGATTTACATATGCATTTACATATGTAATAAATAAATATTTTTTAAACTTTGGAATAGTGTTTAAATAATATTTTTAAACATAACTTGTTAAGTGCATGGGAAAAATTTGTTTACATAATATATGCTTCATTGGGAGTTATTTATTAAAAATAAAATGCATTTTTTAGAAAAATTTTATCTTGCTATCAGATTTTTAATTCGTCATCAAAATTTATTCAACCATTAAAATATCTTAAAGCTATTCTTATATTAATTCTTACTATAGCATCTAATTTTTTTTTAGTTTTATTGTTAGGTGCAGTTTAAGTATTTTTAAAATGTTATCGCTCATGTATTTTAATTGTTGTTGTCATGCTATTTTAAATGTTATCTCTTTCGTTTCCTGAATTACATATTATAAAATTTTTCTCTTAATTTTTTATCACTATTCTGATAAATTCAAAATGTTTCATGGAGGGAGTGCTCTAATTTTAAAAAAATAATAAGTCACATTTGTATCATTCAAATATTGTCACCCAAATTAATGTTATATTGTTCTAACATGAGCCAAAAATGACATTTATCTTTTTAAAGTTTTTCACTCCACCTTTTTGTATGTGTGACAAATTATTTTAGAATAAATTTCTTGTATAAAAACGTTTTTATGTGAAAAACATAAACCTGTAATTAGATGAAATTTCACTCTTTTTCTCCTATTGTTGTTTTCTGAATTTCAAAAATTACTAATATAATAGCCTAGATCTGTCTCTCGGTAATGCTCTGACGTCACCAACAACAAAACTCGTGCCATAGCACTGCAAGACGTTAGACAGCATTATTTCATTTTTAAAGAACCTAGATTTCAGTAGTTTTAAATTTAAAGGAGTAATTGTAGTTCTAATTTCAGATTTAATAGCTCTAAAATAGTGAAATAAAATTTTCTATCGATTGATATAAAATTTATCTTGCTATGATCAATAGTTCCCAAGAAATTTTACATTATATTAATCATATATTTCAAATTAATTTCCGTTTAATAATAGAAAGTAGTAAATTACGTCTGTGGTCTATCATGCTCGTGATATAGTCTTGATGCCACGATGCATCTGATTATTTATTGCAATCGTGATGATATAATTTGATAATATTTTTTGGCAATGTTTGACAAGCAGAGAAGTGCTTTCTTCTGATTAGAATTTCAAAAAAGAATTCCTTTGAAATTTGAACTTTTGACTTCTGTTTGACAAGCTGAGAATTTCATGGTTATTGAATTATAATAAAATTGAATAACGAAAAATACTTCACACAGCATGTTGTTTACCAAGAGGTTTTTTGAATGAAGAAATATGTAAATAAAAAAAAATATATTTCCTGTCATAAAACATATGTTTACTTATTTTATTTGTTTTCAATCAATGTTAAACATTTCTCTCGCGTGTATATCTATTTAAACACGTCAAATTTGACGGGAAATCTCTCAAATGAAGAGGCAATTTGCACCCGTCATACCATGATGGGTGATTTTCTAGTTTAGAAGGTTCTAAGTTTAAAAGCTGAGTTTTAGTTATCTCTCAGTGAAATGTATCAGTTGTTTGAAATTCCAATTCATTTAGCATACTATTAATTTATTAGTTTATTGATCTTATTAAGTGTATTTTTTCAGTTATTAAATTTTAATGCTGTAATTTAGTTTTATGGATAAATATTCAATGAACTTTGTTCTTTCCATTAATTATATACCCTAACTTCTTATTGATTCTTAATGTCAAGCTAAAAATTATTAGTCTCGAAAAAATATGAATATACAAAAAGGAACCAAAGTGTGAAATGCCTCAACACTATTATGTTTTACCTTGCAGTTAATGAGCATTCATGAGCAACGTATTATACTTTGCTCATGAATTCTCATTAACTGCTTTTCTATTATTAGTTAAAATTAATACTTTAAACTAATAATAGAAATAGTGAATGATAGAAGGATCTTCTAACATCAGTATTTCTTCTTTATATAGTTTTTATATGTGCATGTATCAAATGATGCTTGCTTTGAGATTCATAATTTAACATGTTCACTGTTGGTTTGTGATACTCATATGCCCATAATCAGTGTACTGATTGTACAAGTTCCTTGTCATCTACAAATACAGGGTGAGTCTAAATTGCTTTTACAAAATAAGAGGGGTGATAGTACCCATCCAGACAAGCACTTCTTGAATGCCACATATCCCGCACGATGGATCGGACATGGCGGACCTGTGGCTTGGCCTCCTCGCTCACTGAACTTCAACCCACTGGACTTTTTCTTCTGGGGGCACATGAAATCTTTAGTGAATGAGATGCCTGTGGACTCGGCTGAAGATCTCGTAGCGAGAATCAATGTTGCCGCAGACAAAATTAACACACCACCAGGAACCTTAGAGAGGGTGTGCTAGTCATTCCTTCGCCGGTGTAAACTGTGCAAAGACACGCGTGGCCACCACTTTGAGCACTTGCTGTGAGTTTTTCTCTTATCAATAAATCAGATTGTGCAACTTTTGGTATCGTTCATTCGCTTTCCCAACACTGTTGTAAGTTCACGCTGAAATTTTAAATTTACTCTTTTCTGCCTCTCAGAATAGAATGCGTGTGTTGCATAGTAATTATTGCTCATCTGGGTGGGTACTATCACCCCTCTTATTTTGTAAAAACAATTTAGACTCGCCCTGTATATGTGTAGGTTGTAGCAAATAAATAAAAATGTTAATAGAATTTCTATAAGAAAGAACTGATCTTTTCTCTTTTGGATTTATTTATATGCCTAATCCATTCTAAGGCCTTGTACTTACTAAAAATTTCATCGATTTTTAAAATGTCCATGGTAAGGTTTAGCTTGGTTAGTGTTTTATGGCACTTAAGCCATAATTGGCCATGCTGCAACAGTCCACAGTAAATTATTTTACAAACTCTGATTTGACTTGCTATCTCTCAATAACTTCAGAAATCACAAAATATGTTAATAACCATATTGATTACATAATGTGGTTAATTATAAATTAATTATTATAACTTTTTTATAAGTTTGGGTTAGTAATATGACAACACCAAAAAGGAGTTTGGTTTAAATTCTAACCTAACATTTCATTTTTTAATTTCTTGTTACAAACCTTAATGACATGTTTTGATTTGTTATATTTAATTCATAATTTATCAAACTAGTTTTTTTTCCTAATAAGCAAAATGAGTTTATTTTTTAAAATCAATCATAGTCCCCAAAATATTTGAATAAACAAGTACTAGCAGACAGATGAAAAAATAAAAATTATATATATATATATATATATCAGCATATTAAAATAAACTGGATGGCTGGTTTTTTTTCCAGTTTAGGATAATATTTTTAATTAATATAATTTTTATCTTGTCTTCTGTTTAAATACCAGCTTTACAATATATTATCCTAAATAAAATCTGAATAATCAGTTTTATTTATTTTGGATTATAGGCAAACAATTGAAAAGCTTAAGATGGAAGACTCTCTTGCTTTATTTGAAAATAACCTGATATTACTCCTAAAATATAATTTAAAAAAAGAAAAAGTCTGGATGTTGACAATCTCTAGTCTCAAGTAACCTTGATTGACAACAAGTTTTAGTAAACGTGACTTTTTGAGAAACTAGACACATTTGTTTTGTTAACAAGTGCAACTTATTTTATTATGTTTTCCTTAATAAATCACAGATGATCTTTCCTTAAAATTATATTATTTAGGAGTATAATTGATCAGGTTCATTCACATGTAATGTATTCAATCTGGCTTATCTATTAAGGTTTTGATTCCACTGAACACCTTGCACAAAAAATTTGAAAGTATATTTTACAAACTAAACAATGTTGTAAAAAATGAAAGAAGTTTCCTTACAAAATTGTTTCTCTAAAGTGATTATAATAACTAATAGTAGTAATACGTGAACCAGTTATCTTGCACAAAACTTTTGTTCATTGTTAAATTTATCTACCTCAGCAAAATTTATACACAATAAGAAACACAGTTTATTGATGTGTTTGTAGATTGTTATGTAGTCTTCATTTTTGAGTATCTTCTGGCTGTGTTGATAAGGTCTTTGACATTGTTGGCATAATTTAATTAGCATTGTTTTAATTTCAAACAAGCAGCATGTTTCAACATAAACTGAGTCACAGAAATAACTTATTATAAATATTCTTTAAAATCCTTTCAACTAATACCTTACCTGTCGCTGTAGTTTTATATTAGTTTAGAAAAAGGGATGTTAACGGCAGAGATAATTAATAGGATACAAAATTGTACTGCCTACAAATGAAATATTGGCATGGATTAGGCAGTTAGTGGCCAAAAATTAGTCTTTTCACTTGTTAATGGGAATTTAATTCATGGAATTGTATAGTAAAAACAAAAGCCAATGGTTTGGAAAAATTATATAATCCGTATCCAAGTTATTGATTGTTCTAAAATAGATGTACTTGTTTACAATTTCATCTATTTAACCTTTTACCCATGCCTTTTTGTTTGGAAAAGTTGGTAAAGGATTTTTTTTTTTTTGAATAAGTCATCTACGTTACCGTTTCTATTGAATTGCCTTACATAATAAGGAGGTTTCAGTTAGTGATCCCATTACATATGACTGAAATGTGGAATGAAGACTTCTATCATGTTTTTCTCAGAAAGAACTACTAAAAACCTCTCATTTTAACAAATTAACTTGTGTCGTGTATAAAACTGAAACAATCATGTTTTCCCACAACTGAAACCATATAGATATTGAACTCATTGGAGACTTGGAAGAATTGTCCCATATTGAAAAAAGGACTCGCCATAAGCAAAGTTCATTAGTCTGCGGCAGCTTCCTCCTTTAGGCAGAATTTCAGTCATAAATAAAGGAAAGCAGGACTTACTTTCAATGATTAAAAATATTTTTCTGGACAAAAGTACAAAATTTTTATTGTTAATTATGACATTAAGGTTCTTTGTTTCTAGAAAGGTCTCATATAAAATAAGATTTAATTTTCAAGCAGGGAAGCATTATATTTTTCAGCAGATAAATCTTGGAATATTGTGGATAATTGGGGTGTCAGCTGAATTTGCCAAGTTAATTTTTTATGAACTATTTTTATGATAAATTGATTTACCATTTATTTCGGAAGACCCAAAGGAGGGGAAAGAACCTTGGTTGTTATTTGGGTTAAAAGCTGTACTAATTATAAAAATGTAACAGTAATTATTCAAACTAAGTATTAATTAAAAAATAACATACACCATTCTATAAAGTTATTAGTCGCTACTTTGAATTTCAATCTAATACTTTCAAATTAATGACAGTAATTACAGTTTGGATTCCATTGAGCACATTGTAAGAAAAATGTGAAAGCATATTTTACAAACTAGATGATCTTGTAAAAATGAAAAAAGTTTTTTCTCAAAAAGGATTGTAGTAATTATTCATATTATTAGATGAACCAGTAATTACGTACAAAACATTTGTTCTACGGAATACACTATGTTATTATGCAATTCTTGCCCAGCCTTCTGTGGCTTGTCTATATTAATGTTGGTATTCAAACGAGGACGATATAGATAGATTTGCAGTGTGAGTCAAAATGAATTCCCTGATTTCAAAGCTTTACTGCTTAACCCTTTCTAAAGCTGTGGGAAATACTTCTCACCCAATTCATCAATTTTTAAATGCATTTTTTAAGGTTGGCGTAAGTTCTCGCCAAATTTTTCGATGAAACAAAAGCATGGATGTTCCAATTTCTTATCTCAAACCATAACGAAGTGTCTTCACTTGGTAATTAATTAAAAAATGTCATCCAATGAGCTAAATTAAATTATTTTCTTAAATTAATCTTAATACCAAAGTTATTTTATTATACCACCACTTGAAAAAAATGTCCTTAAAAAGGGCTAATAGATTTATTTTCGTACTGAAAGATGCATGCTATTCAAAATTTGAATGCAAGCATCACAGAGGTTCAATGTGTGTTTCATTTGTTCTTAGAACAAATGAAACACACATTGAAAAGTAGAACAAATGAGACACACATTGACACTCTGCGATGCTTGCATTCAAAACATGGATGTTCCAATTTCTTATCTCAAACCATAACGAAGTGTCTTCACTTAGTAATTAATTATTAATTAACAAAAATAATGTCATCCAATAAGCTAAATTAATTTCTTTTCTTAAATTAATCTCAATACTAAAGTTATTTTATTATACCACCACTTGAAAAAAATGTCATTATAAAGGGGCTAAAAGGTAGTTGCAATATTTATTTTCACACTGAAAGATACATGTTATTCAAAATTTGAATGGTTGTTCTTAGAACAAATGAAGCACACATTGAAAAATAGAACAAATGAGACACACATTGAACCTCTGCGATGCTTGTATTCAAAACGTGCTGATAAGAAGAATTAAAACATTACAACCATAATCTTTCAACTTATTGGGATGTATTTTCAAACAAACTTACTACCTTAGAGCACTTCGCCTACAGATTTCAAAGAAAAATTGATGAAATTAAAAAAAAGGAAGAAAAGTTCATTTAGGATATGACCTTAGCTTTCAACTATAGAAGAGAAGCATGCAATTAAATATTTGAATATCATTGCAAAATCAAAAGAATTTATGCCTAAAAATGTTTTTTTTTTTTTTAATTTCTTAAAATTGCAGAAAAAATTGTACAGCAACTTAATTGATATAATTGGATAGATAATTTTTCGAGTTTCCAGATGGTGTAAAAATAATTATTAAGTTTTCAGAACTTATCTAGGAAAATCGCCGAAATTTCGCTGAATTTTTAATTAATTAAAATTTTGGAAAAACGGCTCCGAGGTGCTCATTCCCATTAAATAACTACCTTTGAGCCAAATTTGCAGCCGTTTATCCAACAGTCTGCACTGTAGGGTGCCAACACACACACACATCTTCTTTTATTATTAGTAAATATGAAGAATATAATAGCTTATTCTTAACGATAGGTTTATGTTACGGTTCAAGGTTTGAGACGTATGCTTGCTATAATGCCGCTTTGTCTCCATTTGAGAAAAAAAATTGAGAACTAGTCTCGAATTGAAGCTTGAAAAGAGGGGGAAATAAGATCCCTGGGTACCTTGGGATTGGGACACCCGTACTCGCCAAAAGAAGGTGAGCCCTGAGGGGTCCTTGTCGATGCGGGCATTCAAACGAGGACGATAACTGAGTATGTCTCAGAAAACTGTGTCACATTCAAAAACCATCGCCGATTTGAAAGCTGTTGTGTCACTTCTCTTACTGTCAGCATCCACAAAGTTATGCTACAGAATGTTAAGCTAAAACTTCATTAAGACTTAATGCGATGACGTGTAACGAAAGGAGTGTGCATTGAATATCGCATCCCTCATAGAAACTGAAATTCCGCTGAGTGGCTGTGAACCGTGTGATACCGCATTCGGCACAACGCCTCACCCTATCTATATGCCTGCATTCTTTGCTACAAAATGGATGACAATAGATTCGGCATTTATAAACTGTCACTCAGCGAAACGTCGCAACCTATATGAAGCGTCGCTTCACTGCTTGCTTCACCATCTAGAAGTACAGATTTTATTTTATGTTGTTAAGAAGTTTTGGTTCCACTTCAAATATTCCGGTTTCGTAGGCGAATTATTGATTTTTAAAGTATTTTCCGATTTCTGGAGACTAGCTTTTCTTCCATATTGTCACAGTATTTTTGGTATTCACACCAAAAAATCTATGAAACTTAAAGCATCTCTCAAAATTTCTAGGAATCTTAAGAACGAAACTTATGCCGGTTATATATGCCCAAGCATTCCACTCCAAGCTAATGGCCTGGTGGAGATCCACGCCATTTCATTTTTTTAACTCATCCCTGACACTCCACGCAACTGAAATCCATCCGCTGCGGATCACTCGGATCCCTACTGCGTCTACTTTACCCTCCGACTTCAAAACCCGAACCCCGCATGCTCTGATTTCCCCTATAGCGGGAGAGCCTTACCCCCACGCATCTACACCGGTCGCATTTCTGCATTTATTGCCCGGCAGTCAAAATAGAGCGGCTGGATATCCAACCATCGCTTCGCACCGCTGAATTTTTCATCAGTTTTTCGCATTGATGTCTAGTTTCGGCGAGGTGCGGTAGAATTTGCTGTCGTTATGCTAAAAAAATACCTTTAAATTCTTTTCTTTTTTCTATATACAATAAAATCTACCTATAACGATATTGCAGGGACCAAGAAAATATATTTTTATAGACAGGTTAGGGTTATACACAGTTTCAAGATTTGTGCATCCACTGTTTATGTGCATGTACGTACATGTATTAATATACTAACATATTTTGTTGTGCTTATTGACTCGTCTTACAATTAATTCCGATACAAAATTGCATTTTATAAGCATATAAAGTATACAAATATATTAACCGAGATAAAATTTTATATTTAAACTTTAAGAACTTGAAAAAGAAATATTTAATTGGAAACTTGGACAGCACCGTCTAATATGACACCTTTCAATCGTCTTCGTTTGCTGTCTTTTTTTCCTTTTACCACAGCATCTTCAATGTCTCTTTTTTTTTTCAAAAAAGTAGCTAATTGTCGTCTAAAACGTCCCATATATTTTAGGAGCATCAATTTGCTTTAGTTCTTGATCGATTTCTTAAATTAATTGTAGATTTTCTTCAAATACCGATTTTTAACGATGAGCCAACCTTAATTCAAGGTGTTAACACATCAAAAGCTGATTTTAAAGAACAAGTGGTCAGTTCAAAAAACTAAATGCGAATGAACAGGTTAATTCCCCCACCAGGATTCAGAGGTAACAAACATTTGTGCATATTCCAATCGCTACCCCCGGATCCCCTGCTAGAAGAGGCTCCGGTTTCTAGCCCCCTCTCTCCGATTTCCCTGTTTTCTGACATTATTGACCACTGGATGTCGATTTCCAAGGAAAGCAAATTTGGCATAGAACTGCACAAGCTTTCTAAAAGAATAAAATTATCGTTATAGACAGGTGAGTCTGATTATCTTTGGAGGCAAGCTGGGGCGTATTAAGCTTGTTGGGGGCCCCAGGCTCTGAACTTCTTGGGAACCCTCTGAAAGTTTAGCGCATATGTACTTGTGAAAATTTCAACTTGTCTGTTATGATACTTTAAAATAAGATAATTTCGCAAATTTTTTATCACAGTACCTAAATTTTTGTTAATACAAATTTGTTTTATTCTTATTCTATTATTTAATTATAATTACCTTATTAATTAGTTAAAATTAATATTTGTCGATAATTAATGTTTTGTTTTCAGAAATTTTTAAATTTATATCTAAAATTCGTGTTCATAAATATTCACATGAAGTATTATCGAAATAACTTAGGATTCATTATATAAAAGTAATTCCCTTTTTCCTTGCAAAATGACTTTTAAGTATAACTATCAAATAAATAGTTATTGTATTCTACGCAACAGTCGCCAGTTATGAATCCCAAAATGATAGTTTATTTGATTCTAAATACTGAAATATAATAAAGCAAAAATGATAAAAACACGAAATGTAATATATAAATTTCCATACCAGTATAATCAATGCGCCTTTTCTCTTCTTCGGGGTTTTTATCTTGAAGGACCACAGGTCTATTATAAATTCTTTTATCGCTCCTTTTTTTAGTCGTTAGAAATTTTGGAGGCGTTAAATCATAGGGACGCATTTGAAAAAAACGCAAAAAGAGGGACGTCAAAAGTTATTCTATAATGTACTTTCAGCGAAATGGAAGGTTGATACCAAATTCAGCTCATTTTGTTCAAATTTGTTCAGATTATTCCATAATTCGAAAAAGGTGGATCTAGATTGCTTTGATTGAACCAATCATAAAAAATTAATACAAGATAAACTTTAAACATTAGACCATTTTCATTGATAAACTTGATACTCTAGTATACTTGAAAAATTAAAATAATTCATTAATTCTAATCAATACTCTCTAATCCAGTGGTGTGCAAACTATTTTCATTTTCGATCCCCCCCCCCCTCACTTTGTGTAAAAAGAAAATTTGTTGTCAAATAAATTGCTTTTCATTTAGCGACCCACGGTTTGCGCACCTCTGCTCTAATTATTTCTCTATGTTTATTGGAAGTTATGCAAAATAATAAAATTTAAAATTATATAAAACTAACTCAAACACAATTCTTCAAATGGGAGATGCGGTCGCTGTGGCCTAGTGGTAAGGTATCGGCCTCGGAGCCGGAGGGTGCCCTGTTCGAAACCCGATTTCACTGAAGATCGTGTATTGGGCCTGTTGCATGCTAAATCATATTTAGGGAGTCGAATGTCTTTCCACTGGTGTGATGTGGAAGTTTGGAGAGGGGATTGCCAGCACAGGTGTCTTCCTCGTCATTTGACAGCGGTTCAAATTACGAGGTCCGTCCCAAAATAGCCCTCGGGTTGCTTCAAAACGGAACGTGAATATTACTAAACTATTCAAGGGGGAACTATTATAACTGCTTATAAACCAAATAAAATAAATTCAAATACTTCATTTATTTTGGAGGTATCATTGTTATCTAAAACATTTCTCTAATAATTCAGTAATCTTCAATCACAATCAATGCCAAGATTTTTAAAAAATGGGAATAGAACACAGATTAAAATTTTTACTCTTCATTCTAAATAATAAATAAATTTACTGAATCTGCAGAAATCTTGTCTTAAAAAAATTGAAAATAATACTCTGAATTTAAATGGAAGCAGCAAGGTTACTAAGTTTAAATTTAATTAATGAAACTGTGAATGTTGTTTTTAATCTTGGATATATATAAAAATATTTAGAATTTTTAAGAAATTTGTTCAATATTATTACTTTTCTGAACCTGAGTGAACTTATGTAATTCCATTAAATATTTACTGTCATATGTTATTCAACTCTATAATGTTAAATAAATAAAACATACCTTATTAGTTCTATTCCTCAGTGGAAGAAGATTCTTTTCAAAACAATTATTCTAATAAACCCTACAATCTCCATCATGAAATCTGACTAAAATTCTGCCCAGGGTTTTGAGTAAGCTTCAAAAATACAGTAAACTTTCTACCTTTAACGCGATCTAGATGCATTAGTATATTTAATTCTTTTAACTAGATTTCTTCAGTTCAAGCCCCCTGATTGTGATAATAAAAGGGGGTTTAAACGATGATGGATATTCTCAAATGATACTTAAAAGGTGTTTAACAGAAGTGTGAATGGGAAACAAACGTAGGATATTCAACCTCTAAAATAGTTCAATGACTAAAGGGGAACAGGGGTCTTATCTACTGAACTGATCCATTGCTACTGAAGACTACAGATAATCATTGAAAAGAAAAGCACATCAATCATTGAGATGACATCTTCCTGCAAAGATGTTTTCTTTCTTATGCCTGGGAAAGTGAATATCTGGTCATCTGGACTACTATCTGAACTAAGCATTTACATATGCACATATCCGATTTGTGTCGGAAAAGTCGGCGTTAAATTTCCGGAGAAATGATTATTAGTAGGTGAGTACATTGATAGATGTCGATTATTGCACACAGACCTACCGTGATGCTGTAAATGTAATTAACGGCGGTTTTGCTCAGCATTTTCTCTAGGAAAACGGAAGAGAACCTTACCCGCAACTAGGCGGTAAATTTCAGGCATTCCGATTGTCACAATAAAACGTGGACTTGCTATGTTAGAATCGGATATGTGAACAGGTTCTTAGAGGGAAATTTTCTATTGCGATATTAAGAAAATAACGCTTCATTTTGGGGCCACAGTCGCGCGCCTGGTGCACCTAACCTTTAATACGCGCCTGGAGGCAGGTTGAAAGTACATTGAGTAAATAAAAATTTCATCGGGACAAAAGAAAATATCGTTATAGGCCGGTTTATCGTTATAGACAGTATCGTTATACACAGGCTCCTCTGTATTATGCAAACGTAAATTGTTATGGATTTTCAAATTAATATGGCACTCCCAAGTTTTCGTTTCGTTCCACTCTTGTCCAGTAATAGCAATGTCTGAAAGGGAGAGAACTTCTGAGTTCCAGAACTCCTTTAAACCCCAGAATACATCGAATTTGCGTGGAGCGAAGCGCTCGTGAATGTATGTTCTTATTTTTCTCGCTTTTCTATTGATTTCTGTATAAATAAATATGTGAAATTTTTGAAATATAATCTCGTAATGCGCAGGGCCTGCCCGAGGGGGTTTCGAACGGTGCGAGCACACTAGGCCCCCAGTTTCTGAAGGCCCCGCACCACTGACTTATTTTGCAAAATGAAAATTGATTGCATTGATTTATTTAACGAAATCAAAATTTGTCGTCGAGTTTTACCTTCCAAGACACAATATTACTCTATTTATTTAAAAATAATTTATTTGTATTGTATCCAAATTTTGTAACATCGTCATTCAGAACATCGTCATCGAATTTGCATGGAGTGAAGTGGACTTGACTGTACACTGTAAAAAATTCCGGAAACTTTTAAGGTAAAAATTACTGTAGAATGGAGAATTTACAGTACCCGCAACTTTCGCAGTACATTTTACCGGAAAAGTCGACTACACTAGCGCCGCTTGCGGCCAGTTCAATGCGCGGGAACCATGAAGAACGAACTGTCATGATATGAAATAGGAGGATGAAAATACATGGTAAGTTCTTGTGTTTTTATACATTCTGTATTAATTTGTTTAATTTTGTGTACTATATCATTTATTTTATTAAGTACCCTATTAAGGGTGATTTTTAAACGAAGGAAGTTGATTTAACATTGTTTGTATCTCATATTAGGCTTCGTGTTACATTAGTATATAGCTTTTTTTGTTCTTTTCGTTTAATATTTTGTTTTTGCCTGCATTATTATATTCTACAGCTTTTTTAGGGAAAAATATAAAAATATATTTATTATTTACAAAGTATCGAAAGTAATTTATAACAAGATATCAAATTTTATAATTAAAAGTTTTATGTTTTCAAACGAAATAATAAAATATATTGTTAAGTTGATTATTCCATCATAAAATTATTCCATTATTATTTCATATTATTATTTCCATTTATAAATGAAAAATTTTTCTTGGTATATCTTTAGGAACATTGTTTTGAGAATGAAAATTTAAATGTTAAATAAGTTCAAATACTCTGCCTGTATTCAGAATTCAAATGCTTTGTTTACATTTAGCAACCTTACTTTATTGAACTTTTTTTTTCTGTTGTAAGCTTTAAATATGGAAATTTCTTTATATAAAATATCGGACACTAAGAATGTTTTTGAATACAAGTTTTAATGTTTTTGAGTTATTAAATAATTTGTTCAGATTATATATATATATAGGGTAAGATGCTCCAGTTTTGGCCACCTTAAGAGAACATTTGAAATGGAAATTTTACAGTGGATGACTGTTTAAAACATATTAAATCATACTTATACTATTCTTTAGCAAATTTTATTGGCTTTCTTCTAGTTATAAAATTTTTCTGAAGAATATTTTAGATGTTGAGTTATGAATTTTTAAATAAATTAACCCAATTTGCACCAGTTTTGGCCTCACTAATATTTTTAACAGACACTTTAATGAATTTTAAGTAAAAATAAATCCTTTTTATGCAATATATATTTTAGTACATTTTCTGTTATATGAAATGGGATTTTTTTGATGAATTTATAAAGATATGTAATAAAATTTACATAAGCTGATTTTAGCTGCAGATTTCAGTTTTAAAAAACAGGAATGCAGAAAACAATAATTCAATTTGGTTGATAAAATACAAACTATAATTTAATTTGGTTGATAAAATACAAGCTATGTATACTCGCATAATTTTTTTTTTGATAAAATATGAAACAAAAAATGGGGAGAGGACTAAACTTACATTGCAAAAGCATAATTTTTTAAAAATATTACAAATCAAGAATTTGCATTATTATATTCACTAACAATATCCACAAATATGTATTTTTATAATTTTTAATTGCAACATTAATCAAATTCATCAGAATCATTTTTAAAATTAGAGCAATCCATGCATATAAAAGAATATTCCTCATCACTCGAGTCAGGTTCCTCAAGTTGAAATTTTCTAACATAAATGTGAGGTAAACATTCAAAATGGAGATGTTTTTGTCATTCCATTTTGAATGGCCTTAACTGCATTACCAACTTTAGATGGTGAGTAGCAAAATTTTTTTATGGAAATGCTACCTGCCTTCTTATTTTTAATTGGAGCCATTACTATGTAAAATGAAAACAAACAAAGCTATATTAGTTACTTTTCATTTTAGAAACAAAACTAAATCAGTTGCTTGTATTTTAGAAATAATAAATTAATTATTCATGCATTTAATTTTTTTTACAAGTTGCATGTTTGAGAAAATTGAACCAATCAGATTGAAAATAGTAAAATAAGGATTGCTTAAAGTATTGGAATGCTTCTTATTAGTTAATTTGAAATTACTGGTTAATTATTGGAAAAACAAATCCAATGTGGCTAAAACTGGAGCATCTACCCTATATGTTCTTATTCAAACTGGTCCATAAAGATATTCATATTTTTAATACTGGTTATTAAATGAAAGAAAAAATATTGTAACTTTTTGCTAATAATTTTAGCATGTTTCTTTACTTTCCCCTACATTGTTAAAACTTTTTAAAAAATTATTTATTGTTTTAATCTATATATTTAAATTACTTATCAACTATCTTAGAATGGTGCGAGTTCCTATTAAGGAATTTTTGTTGATGCCTTTAATGTGTATATGATGCCTTAAATAAAGCATAAAATGTAACTACCTTGCATCCATTTGATTTTTTTATTGTTTATTTTACAGACTGGAACACTTCAAAAATGTTTACTTGTGAAAAATTTAGTATAACATTAAATACACTGAAGGATTATGTAGATAATTTTTTTCTATTTAGCAATGAAAACAAATTTCAAATAATTTGGGATCTCATGCTATTGGTGGTGAAAGTTTTATAGTAGAAAATTTCTGTAGATATTGTGACATAACAAAGAATATGTTCATACAAAAACCATATTGTATAGGTGATTTCAGAACACCTGAAAGTTATCACTTAATTGTGGAACATAAACGTGATAATGTTATTGTTGATGGTATAAAATGCAAAAGCATTTTTAATGATTTGAAGTATTTTCACATTTTCTCTCCATGCCTAGGACATGACCTTTTTGAAGGTGTTGTAGCAAATTATTTCTTTTTATTCGTTGAGCATTTTGTAAAAATAAAAAAAACATTTTACTTTCTAAGAACTCAATTCTTTTTCAGTCATCAAACAATATTTTTAACATAAAAATAAAGACTGTACTTATAATTTATTTTAGATTTCTACTACTCGTGCTGAGGCATTAAAAATGGACTTGCCTGTAACTCCTGTATAATAGTTTGTGGTAAGTTATATTTTCTGTAAAATTTTTTGAATTGTATGTAATTTTAAAAATGGAACAAGAATACATTTTGTGTGTTATACCTCTTTGTTTTACTAAATCTAGCTACACCTCTACATACATATTGCTAAGTTTAGGGTCAGGTGGGGTGAAGTGGTCATACATCAAATAAAATTCTATAACTTTGTAATGAATATTGGTATGAATGTAATTTTTTTATTTTAGCTTTGAATAGTTAAGAACTAAGTTTAACATTTAAAATTATATTAATTGCAACACTTTAGTAGGAGAAAACACCCATTTTTTGTTTGTTTATGTAGGAGTTTGAAATTGGAATACCTAATTTAACTTTTCTCCTACATTTTGTTTAATTAAGTTTGCATTAAATTGACTCTGCAGAAAGCTTCATACAGATCTTAAGAATACTTCCTCATTAACAGATAAGCTGAATTAATTACAGATATTATTTTATAGTAATTTAAGTAAGATGGGGTAAAGTGGTCATAGGGATAGGCTTAACATGCATCACTGTTTTAAAAATTTCTTAAGCTTAATTTATTACAGGTGTTAAATATTAATTAAAGATATATTACAGATTATAATTAAAGATTTAAAACTGGATAACCCCAGTTTTTGTACCAAAAGCATCACATAACGCATATAAGAAATCAGCCAATTGCAAAAAAGGATGTACTCAAAGGTCGATCAGTTTTTTTTTTCTCTCGAAACTAAATAATTGAATAATTATCAATCATTAAAGATTTTTAAAATTATTACATTTTTAATTAAATTATTTCAAGAAGTGTTATGTTTGTTTGCATTTTGTAATTGTATAAGTATTAAAAATTTATTAGTAAATATAATGCTAAAATTACTTTGCTGATTTAAAAGCATTAGTGACTTTCTATTACTTTTGACTTTGAAGTATGTGTGTAACATTTTCGCGCATATTAATGGGGAAAAGTCACTATTTTAACCTCTAGTTATTTTTTAAATTTATTATAGAATATGCTTCACTTTTGGAATATTTTATCTGCCGATTAAGTGTTGCTTTGATAATTTCTTGCAATTCTCAATTTTATTACAGTTTTAAGAATTGAGCAAAGCAAGTTTTTCGTATATATTTTTAAATTAATTTCTGGGCTTGTTTCTTTTTCTGCCTTTTAGTATTTCAGCATTGTATTCAAGTGTTGATATTCTATCACATTTTGGGAAAAAATAGCCCAAGTCAATATACAAAGCTAATTGTAGCCTTTTAATGTTAAAATGGGAATAAAATATAGATTTTACCCATGACCGAACTTTAAAATGTATTTTACCTACAGTAATACAAAGTGACTTGGTCTCTTTTGACAGTACACCCACAATATGTTTGCTTGATTTCTGTGTAATTTTCTGGATTCCTCAACTGCTGTAGAGATAAAATAATTTAATAAATTGTGCATTATTATATTTCTAGGTGGTTTGTGAGCATTAATTCGAGCGAGGAGCTGAAACAACCCAGACTAAAGGAAGAAGGCCTCTATTGAAAAATTTTTAATGTAATACTGTGCAAAATGTAATGTACAGTGGTAGCAGTGGTCCTATAATTTCAAATAGAACTAATCTAAAATGTATTAAAATATCTTTTGCAACTTTTCTCTTCAGTATAAAATGATAAACAAAATGGTAAAGGGAATTACAAAGAACAATAACAATAATTTTGTTTCTTAATAACCACAGAAGTTTAAAAATGGGATATTAAAAAATCTCTTTTTTGTGTGTGTTATTTTAAATATTAAAAATAAATACTAAAATTATATTTAAAAATTTCTACCATTAGTCGAACAGTCCATGAATTTCTTTCCAAAAAGAATGTTTTCAAACTGACTTTTCATATAAAATATCCTTTTACATGTAAAATAACACTTCTTAATAATCTGAAAATTGCATCTAGGTGGGAAAAAAAAGTTGCCAAATTGACAGTTTCTTAAAGTTTAATAATATTTAAAATGTTTGTCCATTTTTATGGATATTCAATTCTTTAGTGTTGTAGTATGAAATTTGAGCTTTAGTTTGAATTTGGGTTAATATACTCAATTGATAGCTCTTTTATTTACCCTGGAAAAAGAGCCTTTGAAAAATAGCTTTAACATAATCAGAATAAAATAGAAGCTTTTTTAAAAAAATCTCCACCTGGTAAAGTGATTGGTGTTTTGCAAGATCCTTTGGTAACAGATATTTTAAGTAAGAAAATATAAATATTTATTAAAATTTATAGTTATCACAGTTAAAAAATTGTTTCTAATTTTTTATTGAAAATTCCTATATTTTTCTGTACTTGTGCTGCTATTATTGTATTTAGACTGCAAATTGTGATGTAATTTTACAATTTTTGTGTCTTGAATGTACATTTTTATGACTGTGTCATTGTATATTTTAACTATATCTTCTTTAACTATCACAGTATTTTGTACCTGTGTCATTGTTTTTTTTAATTTGCTTTGTTTTGTACTATTGCTAATTTTGTCATATTACTATTTGTAAATAGAAAAATAAAATGTTTTTTGTTACATTTTGATTTGTTATTTCGTTGCTAAAAATATCCCAACCTAAAGCTCTTTTAAAAATTACATATTACTATAAAATTTACTGCAAGGGAAGTCGGGGAATTTTATCGATCTGGAAAAATCGGGGAAATTAATAGTTATTTGTTTCTTGAGTTATTGTCTATAAATTAGTATCTTATATCTAGCATTATTTGTAACAGTAAATGGAATTTAAAAAACTTATATTCATTTATAAAAGCATAAGTTTTTGATTAGAGCGATTAATCTATGATTTGTTAAAGAATAAAGATTTGAAGTAATATTTTGGCAGTTACTCTTGTTTAAATCTTGGCTAAAATATATATTGGGTACGTATTTCGTATTTATTTATTTTTCTTTTCAATTCAAATTTATAATTTTCTATTATTTGGGTACGTATAATTATATTATTTTTATATTTATGCTGCAACATGTTATTCTGGTACCCATACAAAGAGCACTAATTAGTTATTGAACTGTTTTAAAGTTTTGAGCAAAGATCACAATAACCTGTACTGTTAATATAATTTAACTTGTGTTGCAAAGAGTAGTTTTAATGTTTCTTAGAATTCTTAAGCAGTTTTAGAAGCAAAGTATTTTGTTGAAATTTCCAGTATTTTTTACATATAAAAATGTAATATACTGTTTTAATAGTTTTTTTAGGAAGTTCATTCCATTTTTTAAAAATTAAATTTCATAAAAACATTTGATTTTTTTCATATTAAATAATTGGTAAAAGTGTTTAATAATATATATTGTACGCATACAGTGATTCTGAGAAGGGAGAAATCCAGAAAAGTAATATAATTAGTAGCCGTAAATCAGGGAAATGTTGTAAGTTTAGTCAAGGAAATTTTTTACACAGTTTCTGTAGCCACCCTGTTTCAGTAAATGTTACTATAATATTTACTGGATTTCAGTAAAATATTACTGTAATATTTACTGGACTTCAGTAAATGTTACTGTAAAGTAGACTGGTTAAGTATATATTAATGTAAAATTTACACTTAAAAATGGTGTATGCTATGCAGTAGAAACCTATAATTGTAGTAAAAGTTCCTGTAAAAATAGCAATACATATTACCTTAGAATTTGTGATAAAATTTACTGTAAATCGGTTAATGTTACTGTAACATTTACAGTACAGTTTAATTTTTTTCTACTGTAAAATTTTACGGTAAAAATTGAATTTTATAGTAAAAAGTACTGGCACCCTGATTGCCAGTACTTTTTACTGTAAATTTACAGTAATTTTTTTTACAGTGTAGGTCCTTAGTTGTTACGTTTTTTTGTTGTTGATTTCTGTATAAATAAATATGTGAAATTTTCGAGAAATAATGTCATGAACGATATTAGCGAAGCATCTGGCCAATCAAACAAAATTTTACAACGAACCCTTTAAATTTGTTTATTGATACGACTTTTAAGTTGTTTTCTTGCACGGAAGTAGACTTTCAAAATTGAGGCATTCATTTAAAACTGTATGACAGTAAAACCCACTGTGTATGACAGTCGGTCTCGTTACTACTAAGCGCTATAGATCAGTTTTAATCTTTCGTTAAATTTTACTATAGTCATTGTCTTTTGTGTATAAAATTGACATTTACTGTTTTGTGTTGTATAGGTTTCAAAGTCGCATTGTGAGGAATCTTGATGAATTTTGTAATTTCGAAGTGTTCCCTGACTATTGAAAAGGCTACAGAGTCGCTACATTCTTTCCAACAACAAAAAAGGCAGTGATAGAAAAGTGGGACTCTTCGATGATCCACAGATCTGGCAGTATCATGTGACATATCTTGGATTGAATCCAGCTCCACGGAAAAAGAAAGAACATTTTCTTCTCTTGAATTGTGTTTAAAGCCTTTTATGTAGTCAAAATTTATTGTTTACTAATGGACATTTGTGTATATTTCTACAAACATACACAAAGGAAAAATTTTATTTTATGACTCTAGTATTATAGCATATTCCCACCAAACGAATCTAAATACACATCTTTAAATTTACTTTCGGTACAAAGGACAAACTTTATATATATAGTATATGCCGAAAGAAAATAAGTTTGTTTGAACCTTTTAAATTCATATCTAAACTGACAGTAAAGAGCTGCTGTTTGTGTGTGATTAATAAAGAAGAATATTTTTTTCAGAACGAACTTATTTTAAAAGACGATTTTATTATAACTTGTACAACAGAAGAGCTGTATTCCTATGTTTTATGTAGTCGAGCGTTTTTCAACTGCAAAATTTAAGGAAGCATTTACTGACTCATAAAAAAGACAAAATGAATGCATGTGACTTTTCCAGTAAGGCTTTTTCTGAAGAGCAATATTTAAACGGACATTTAAGGACGCGTACAAAAGAAAAACCGCATGCATGTGATATGAGTAATAAAGCATTTTCTAAAGATTTGAATTTAAAAACTCATTTAAGGCCGCATGCGTTAGAGAAACCGTTTGCATGTGACATTTGTAATAAAACATTTTCTCAGCGTAGTCGTTTAATGGTGCATTTACGGACGCATACGAAGGAGAAGCCATTTTCATGTGACGAATGTAATAAAGCATTTTCTCAAAAACGTACATTAACCATCCATTTACGGACGCATTCGAAAGAAAAACCCTTTGTGTGTGACGTTTGTAATAAAGCATTTTCTGATCCATCGACTTTAAGAAATCATTCACGGACACATACGAAAGAGAAACCGTTTGCATGCGACGTTTGTAATAGAGCATTTTCTCAGCGTTCTACTTTAAAGAGACATTTACGGTTGCATACGAAAGGGAAACCTTTTGTATGTGATATGTGTAATAAAGCCTTTTCTGATCAGTCTATCTTAAAAATACATTTACGGATTCATACGAAAGAGAAACCATATGGATGTAACATTTGTTTTAAAACATTTTTTCAGCGTCCTGATTTACTGAGACATTTACGGACGCATACGAAAGAGAAATCTTATTCATGTAACGTTGGTTATGAAACATTTTCTAACGAGTCGAACATAAAACCACATTTAAGGACCAATTTAAAAAAGAAACCGATTTCATGTGACATTTGTAATAAAACATTTTCTCGGCATTTCAATTTAAAAATACATTTACAGATGCATACAGAAGAGAAACCGTATGCATGTGACATTTGTCATAAAAATTTTTCTCGGCGCCCATATTTAATGAGACATTTGCAGACGCATACGAAAGAGAAACCGTTTACATGTGAAATTTGTTATAAAACATTTTCTCGCCGTTTTTCTTTAACCTGTCATTTACGGACGCATACGAAAGAAAAACCGTTTGTATGTGACGTTTGTAATAAAGCATTTTCTGATCAATCAACTTTAAGAGATCATTTACGGACACATACGAAAGAGAAACCGTTTGTTTGCGAAATTTGTAATAAAACATTTTCTCAGCATTCTAATTTTAAAACACATTTACGAACGCATACAAATGAGAAACCTTATGCATGTGACTTCTGTAATAAAACATTTTCTCAGCGTTTTCATTTAACGAAACATTTACGGGCGCATACGAACCGTAAATGTTACGTGAAGTAGAAACCGTATGCATGTGGCGAACGTAATAAAGCATTTTATTTTGAGTCGGACATAAAAGCACATTTGAAGACCCATTTAAAAGAGACACAGTTTGCATGCGATATTTGGATTTTCTCGCCATTCTAATTTAATAATACCTTTACGGATGCATACAATAGGGAAAGCGTGTGCATGTGACATTTGTCATTAAACATTTTCTCGGCGTGCGAATTGAACGAGACACTTAAGGACACATGAAAGAGAAGCCTTTTGCATGTGACTTGTGTTATAAAGCATTGTCTGAAAAGTCGAGTTTAAAAACACATTTGATGTTGCCTACTTTAGAAAAACCGTTAGCAACTGATTTGTAGCGAAAAATTTCTCATGCAGTATCTATAAAGGAACATCAGCTGACGTATACCGTAGAGAATGAATTACCCATACGTCTGTGATGTTTGGTGAAACGTTTTTTTAGCACTGGCTTTTCAACTGTTTTACTTACAATGAGATTAATGGTATGTTCGCTTTATATGTGGTTTAAAGTTTTTTTTTTCAAACTGTATCTTTTGCACCAAACATAAGATAACAATGAAAATGAAATAATTTGTAAATGATTAATCTTCAATTCCTCATTTTGACTAGCAAGCTACTAGATACACATGGAGACTTTCATCATCTAATATATAACAATCTAAATCATTGTACTGCCATTGATTCATTTTCATTCAAGCGTTACTCTACATACCGATTAAAGAGCCGTTACTTTTTTTACTAGTATTACAGAATCTTGACATGAAAATGCTTCAAAGACACTATCACAGACGTGCTCTACATGGAAGCCATGAATATGTGAAATTTGCATTAAAATATTTGGTAACTGGACAAATGTTTTAGGTTAATGATTGCCGTGAAAACAAGTTTTGTAATATTTCAGAGTTTTACAAACTGTAGACGGAAAACCCGTACCATTTCAATAACGACAAAGAAAATAAGAGCGTATTCTAACTTATTAGTTTGTGACTCGATATGTTGATTACTTAATTTTTTGTAGTAATTATCTTCTTTTGTGAATCGTATAAATTGATATTTGTCAAATAATATTAATTTTTTTATTTGTATGCAATAAAATATGTTTAATAAATCAAAACGCAGTTACATTTCCTTGCAGAATGCCATAAAAAAGGGGATTCTGTTTAACTTCTGTAAGCCTTTCTATTACATGTGGAAGTGTTTTTAATTAACATATTAAAGTCAAATAAATCTTATATAAGCATAAGACTCTCATGTTCTTGATATATTTATTCTGTGTGTTATACAGTGGGTTGCCAATGTAATGTGGACACTTTAAAATTAGCATCTCCAGAAAATCTGCCTGGATTTTCTTAGAATTTCGAAGATGTAAAGGTTCGGCTTGAACTTACATTTCACAGTGAAGATTTGATCACGAGATTATTTTGTGGAACGACCAGAAAGTGATGAAAAAAAAATCGACTCATCCCGTTTGAAAGAAAGCTGATAACGAGATTTCGGTACACTCTAAGAGAGGCTTAATGATGATGGTTCTTACACAAACTGGTATTTTTTAAGCTTGGATCTTCGAACAGTAATATTGAATTTTTTTAAAGTTGAATATCCTGAATACTCATGTATACTTATAAGTTAAATACATAATTTAAATTACAGTTCGACGATTACTATTCGAAGATTCAAGTTTAAAAAATATCAGTTTGTGCAAGAACTTTCATTATTAAGTCTCTCTTGGAGTGTACCGAAATTCACCAAGTTGCAATGCCGGTATCTTTCTGAATACTAATGGTATTGAACTGGAATTTCCATATAACTTGCCTTATATATCTGGCTCTTATGTCATGAAGGTAAAATTACGCTTCATTTTGCATATGCGCAATAAAAAATCATTTACTAAAATTACTCATATTTCCTTTAATATTCAAAGTATTTACTTCAAATTTTAGTACAATACTTCTCTAACATATTGTCACATAATTTGTAAGTTTCACACAATTTGGCCTAAAACTTTGCAAATTATAAGCAAAAAACATGCGGAAAAATTTGGGATTTCTTAAAGAAACTTTTATATCTTCCCTAATATTTGTGCTATGTGTACGAAAATGCATGTAAATATTATGCACATCAAACATAACCATTGATGAAAGTTGCATCTCGTTATCAGCTTTCTTTTGAAACGGAATGAGTCTAAATTTTTTTTTGTCTTCATCACTTTCTGATCGGTCCCCTAAATACTCTCGTGATCGAATCCTCACTGTAAAATGTGAGTTCAAGCCTAATCTTTACATCGAAATTCTAAGAAAATCCATGGAGATATTCGAAAAAATATGTCAAACATTATATTGGCAACCCACTGTTTATTCTCTTTTTACTAAAACATACGTATTGTTTGCTTCATTACTGGATTTTATTTATTTACTCCAGGTGTCCCGAACATAGTTTACAAGCTTAACGGCTGTTTCAGGCACGCATAACTAGCTATTTTTGCAATAGAACATGGGATTTGAAACGCAAAGGGGAAAGGAAGCTACATAACATGTTAATGATTAAGTAAAAGAAAAGGTACATCAGATGAAATGTGCACGTTCAGTAGAATCAAAGAATCTACTTTCGATTAATCAAAAATATATTTATTATTCTATAAAGCGTAAACACTACGTGTTTGAGTCTCTGGCTCTACTAGCAATTTTGATTTCTGATTAAGCGAATTCACTGAACGAAACAACTGTGAAGACCGACTAAATTAAAACATTTTCAAAACAGTCGCGCTCAGATAAATAAGAAGTTGCTTATTTGAAAGTTGCAAAATCAAATCATGATAAATCTGAAATCCCGTTAAGTATTGACATCAAAGAGCTCAAAGAAATGCGTATTCACAGCAGCTCAACAACCCAGTTACATGAATGTCAACATGCGAAGCGCGTATTGTTTACGACAGCATGCCATTTGAAAATTTACTTTTAACACTTTAAAGTTATATATATGTATTAGCCGCCTTCGGCGACCAGCTTGTTCACCTTGAAAATAATTTCAGTTTAATCTCTTATGCATAATTTCATATTCATGGTTCCCTTAAAGTCATTTTAAATTGCGATTGTCATTTTACCCATGCTCTTTTAGTGGCCTTGCATCTGTTTTGTTCATTGTCTACATGAACGTACCTAATGGTGTCGAGTAAATGTCCTTGTCATGTAATATGTAATTGTACCCTGTGGACGTCAACTTCACTTTGTTGTTCCTCATGCAAAATACGCATTTGATTACAACATTAAATTTCCGCCACATTTTACGTCTGTCAATATGTTAACTGAATTAAAACATTCCCATAAAAAGAATTAAAACACCTTTCAGCGTACTATATGTATTTCTTAATACATACAAACTATCTTAAAGGACTTTTTTACACAGAAAAATTGACGAAATAAAAAGAAAGTAAATTTCTTAGCTTTCAACACTGGAACAGAAACAATCAATTAGATATTTGTTTAAACAATGGAAACGGTTTGAATTTCATTGCAACAACGAAAAGTATTGTTGTAAATTATGCCTAATATATATATATTTTATAAATTGATGAAGGTTAGAGTAAAAATTGTACTGCAAGTCAATTGGTATCATTGAAAAGTTAATTTTATGCATTTTCTGATGGGGTAAAATGATTTTATTGCTGTAATATTTTTAGGAAATTATTAAGGAAAAACGCCAAATTTTCGCTTTATTTTGAATTAATTAAAATTTCAAAAAAGGGCTCTGAGGTGCACATTCCAACTCTCTTAATTATACGTATACCAAATATCGTAGCTTTAGGTCTAGCGGTCTGCCCTGTAGAAGGCCAACACACACATACATTCTCCCTTATTTTTAGTAGAAATGTAATGGAGTTTAATCTTACTACGTTTAATAACTTAGTAATTTTTTCCCTGCATAGATGGCCGCAGACCTCAACCCTCAGCAGCTTATGTAACGACCTCTCTGACTGCCCATGCGCGTACGTTTTGGTGAGCTGTGAAATTGTCGCAGTTGACATCCGAAAACTATAAAACCGGTCATTCACTTCACAGATATACTGGATATTTTGGAACGCGAGAAGAAAAAAGCCATAAAAATCTATGGAAATCAGCCAAATGTGGTGGTTGGAATTCCGCCTGGACTGAAATCGGAGCGAAAACGCTGGAGTTAAAAGTCTCCCTTCAGAGAGATCCTGAAAGAGGCTAGCGAAAAGAACAATGCCTTGCGTAGATTGAAGCCTCGCTTTTAGGGTAGCATAAGTTAAAATTTGCTGACTGGGGAAAATCGAAGAGCAATTGACAAGCAGCTGTAGAGAGGGAAAGAAGGTCGGTCCTCCCTACCTTCGTTCAGAGTTAGCGTCCTTTTAAATACAAGTGAATGGCGTGCCTGTATGTTTCGATTAAAATGGGTGGGGGGAAAACGGGCTTAAGGACAAATGGCATGGCTATCCTTCAAGTGAATGGCCGGCTTAAGAGTATAGTTCATTTATATAGAGGGTTTCGGAATCCGAGAACTTGCAATAAGTTGTCTGTGGGCGAGAGTCAGAGCCGTTGTGATGGCTCATGATGTAGTAAGCAAATATTTATCCTGATTCTACGCTGACACTAATATGTCCATGTTAATATTTCATATCTGTACACTACTTGTAAATAGTAACACCTCAATAAAATTGGATAGTTCTTAAAGCGATTAGCAACTTATATTTCGCCTAGACACCCCTCCCCCCTTATAGTTCGTACTTGCCGTTATAGTATCTGTCATGCTGTGTAAGAACTGTATTGTTATTCATATACTGGGTGTCCCAAGGAATAGGAATAAGCAATTATTTCCTTAAATATAGCACCTAGACATATACTTCCAATTACAATGTTTCATCAAATAAGATAGGAATTTGTGTGAAAACACTTTGGCTTCTGTGGAAGTTGAAAATAAAAATTTAAGAACATTAAATTTTTATACGTTCCCCGTAGAGCAAAAGTGTCAATGAGTGAAATGCTCCTCTTACACTAATGTATGTATAACTAAGTTTCAGGGTTCCATCTGGAAAACTTGCAGAATTAATTTTTAAATTCAAAGGAACTGCTCGCAACTTTATCTGGTGATGTTTCTTACAGAAATGCGAATTTACTCAACATAGAAATACTACGAAATGCAAATATTTGTCTGGTAGCACATAATCAAATCATTGTGGATTGAAAAAAATTTCCAGTGATGCATACTGTTACTCAAGTCCGTTGGCAGATTGTTGTAACTATCGACTTGATAAGGAATGGAAGGACAACTTGAGGAAATAAAATTTAACATAAAACATGAAAATAGCCTAATATCGGACAAGAATATTAAATTATTTGCTCTGAGCGTTGTGCGTATTATTAAGTTCTACCTAAAGACAGTGGTGACTTGTACTTTAGAGTTGCAGAACTCACTAAAAATTATTTTAAAAATTCGAATTTTTGTTTTTATTCTTATATGCCCGCTGTTCCATTCTGAGAGTACAATTATCAACGAGAAAAGAAAACAGAAATTGAAAGAAAATTTAAGACAGTATGGGACTTCATACCAAATAGTTTTGGAAAGCACCAAAATTCACTTATTGCGTACAATTAAGTGACATAATGTGCGAAGATGAATAGCTATCCTTTCTGTCATTGAATTTAGCCAGAACTGGATTTTTAGAATATCCAAAAACTAATGTTCGGGTCTTTTTTTTCCACATTCGATCTCATCCATGGTTCACCTTCGCGCTCTTGATTTGTCTTTCATTGGCTGTTTTTAGGTTTCATATTCACTTCCATGTTGTCTTAATGGGAACTTGGCTGATTGCTACGTATTCGATTTCTGTTGTTAAAAGTCACTCACTGAAAAAAAGACTGTAATTTTCTTAAATACATTTCAGATAATTACAACTACAAGTTTGGATTATTTGAAGGTAAAGCTATTTTTTAAAAAAATCTATTTCAATTGTATTCTAGTAAAACTTTTAAAGCACTACTTGTTTCTGAGCAGATGAGCCGTCACTAATGATATATCACAAGTTGAACTATGTTTGTAAATACTTCAATTAATGTACTATTAAAATTAACAAATAAATTGTTATTTTCGGATTCCGCCCTCTAAATAATTTATTGAAATATATATATTATCCCTAAAATGTGCGTCGAAAGACTGGATCAAGCAGTAGTGAGAGGTATAGAAAAGTGTTTTAAGTCAACAAATTTGTCTTCTTATTTTTCTGTAAGTTCTGCAGGTGGAGAAAGAAGTGTAATATTTTGTATGTGAGTAGATGAATGAAAATTAAATAATTGATATTTTTGCCCTACGGGGGCCTATAAAAATTAAATTTTTGTAACTTTTTATTATCAATCCTCTTGGAAGTCAAAGCATTTTCATGCAAATTCTTATTTTTTTATAATACTTTAAAACTGGATGTCTAGAATCAATATTTAAAGAAATAAACGCTTGTTCTATTTTTTGGGGGGCACCTGTATATCAAAATTCTGCTCTTGAATTCGTATTTCTCTAAATCTGTTCTGTGCTCTTGTAAATTTGTAGGTCAATAATTCGTGTGGTGCATTTTATCTGGTGTAACCTTTTCTTTTATTTAATTCACTGGCAAAGAGTCTCCCGTACGACTCTCCTTTGCAACTACCTCATATCCTACACCAAAAACGACTTGTTTCTATATACCTGGCCTACCCTTAAAACTTTTAATCGAACTTTTGGAGCACTCTGCAGTTATTATGTTTCGGCTTTTTCGACGAAAAGTAATCCAGAGCTAGTGAGTAAAGGGAAAACTCAGTGCTCCCTTAATATCATAATCATGTAGTCACCAGAATTCCATTAAGATGCAGTTTCGGTGAAATTCATCATGTAACATAAAGATTATATTAATTCAGAATGTAATTCATGAATTCGAATATTGACACTTTGATGCATTTTATTCATTGTTCACGTGATATTTGTTAGAAATATGTATGCATTTTTTGGACTTTCTCTGTATACTGATGTAATCATTTCACAAGGTGCTTACAAAAGATCTGTTTCTAAGTGTGCATCTTATGCCAAAACAAATGCGCTATTGTTTGCAATAAAAAAAATATCTTTTTCATGATTTCTTTTGTACTCTTTTTTTTTCCATCTGAAAAGTAAAAATAATTTTTATATCGAATTAAATCCCTAATAATAAATAACCACTGCGTGGATTTTTCTTTAAATACATTCTTGTATGCTTCATTAAAAGGATGTCAAATTTTCTAACTTTTATTTGATAGAAGTATTTTTTCAAAATATTATGCTTTGAATCATTAATAATTTTACACTTCGTACAAAAAATGGATGGTTTAAAGCAACTATGTGCTGAAAGTGAAACTGAGCTTCCTTCGTCTGCACATTATCTATCAGATGTTGGAAATTGCTCCTGTGTCTACCCTAATAGCACGGAATGATCTACAATATTTTAAAGATATTAGACGGCATTCAGACTATCGAACAACGTCGTTGAGTTATCGTACACTATCTTGTGCTGATAGTCACCAGAATTCCATTAAGATGCAGTTTCGGTGAAATTCATCATGCAACATAAAGACTATATTAATTCAAAATGTAATTCATGAATTTGAATATTGACACTTTGATGCATTTTATTCAATGTTCACGTGATATTTGCTAGAAATGGGTATGCATTTTTTGGACTTTCTCTGTATAATGTTGTAAGCACCGTGTGAAATGATTAGATATGTTTCTAAGTATGCATCTTATACATACTTATAATGTTATTCAATCATCGCGATAGGTATAGCAAGAGAGTGTGTACGAATCCTCAAAATTTATTTGCAAACTGATATTAAAGGGAAGTTATAAGCCTGGGACTGATTAACTAGTTTTATTTTTCTTCAGAACGTATTGGTTTTAAAGATTATTTTCTCTTTACTTTGACTTTGAAGAAATAGTATACCTGTGATTTATCTAATAAATTCCAGGGTAGTCATCATGTTTTGAAATGATATAACTTTAAAAATATTAATCACGTCTCGATGTTATTCAAGGGAAGAAGAAACAGACATTGAATTTTTATTTCCTTACTTTTATTTTTGTACATAAACTGGCGGCGTTGTAAGAAGTGGGCAAGTGGGGTATAGATGCCACGAATACAGTAATTTGTTATTTACGTTTTTAAAGCCAGAAGACAAGAGAATTAATTAGAAACGTAACATTTATTCGAAACGTAATTCGTCGTTATGACGTTCTCCGTTAGTCAAAGATCTCGTTGTTTGGAGGAGGTATCTTACAATATTTTCTTATTTATCGCTTATAAAAAAAAATCAGCGCCGGAGTGGTTTTTCAGCTCCACTGCACCCCTGGTTGGTATTATTAAAAAGGTAATTTTGTGAACTTTCAAATGGTGTAAAAATCACTTTTGTGAGATAATATTTATGGTGATTTTTGCGGATAAACGCCGAAATCTTATTTAATTTTCAAAGAACTGAAATTTTAATTCATTTTAGGAATTCAAAAATTAGACAGTGATTGTCCTCTAATTTTAATGAGCACATGTTTCAAATTTTATCCCAGATAGCAATTTTAGTTTGCAGCAGACTTGCACTGCAAGCTTTCTGCAAATTTGTCACGACAAGTGTGCAAGTATGAAACAAGCTTGCCGCAAGTTAACGCAAGCCTCGAAGTCACCATAGGACGAACTTGCAGCAAGTTTGCCGCCAGCTTGCATTGCAAACTCATTGCAAATTATAGCAAAAACAGCGTACGAACACAACCCGGGATAGAACTCGCGATCTCCCGATTCCGAAGCGGAGACATTAACCATTGAGCCAGCTGAACTCTGAGAGGAGAAGATAGATTTCGCTAATACATCGTTTGATTCGATTCGTATACGATTTATTTTAAACTTTTTTCTTGATTTCATTAATTTTTTGAGTTGAGAATATGATTTGAAGTCAATGAGAGAGCGATTTTCGCTAATAACTACGTTTCGATAGCAGAATAAATTATGAAATTAGAGTTCAAAAGTAATTACTTTAAAAGTAATTAATTTAAGACAAAATGTCTAAGTTATTATTTTTCAACAAACACTGACTGTTTTTTCGGTTTAATTTTGTTTATAAACGTTAAAATTTCAACATTCAGAAAAAGGCGATATAGTTTTCTTTAAAGTGCGGGTGCTATACTATTTAGTAAAAAGATGGAAAATGTTTCAAAATTTTTTTTTATAAAAAAGTTATTTTTTCACAAATTATCATTGATTTATTGAATTAACAAAGAGAAGGGCGGTCTAGGAGATGCTATTAAAAATCGGATGTTTTTTTGAAGCAGAGACAAAGATAATTATCTCTTTATTGTGCTATCTTTGCATGAAGCTTGTTTTGCAAATTTGATTTGCAAGGGAGGTGGCGCTATTTGTCGCATCGAACTTGCAGCAAAAATGCGTTGCAAGCGAGGGTGGCTCTAGCTGTCACAGCGAACTTGCTACAAGTTCGTTTCAAGTTTGACGCGTCAAATTTTGCCGTGACAAAGGAATATCAAGTCAAAATCAAACTTGCTGCAAACTTACGTGCTATCTGGGATCATGATTTGACAAAAATTGTAGATTTGCATTAAAAGACATATCACAAACAGTCTTTTTTATGCATATGGATTTGAACAAAGAAGTTTATTTTGGGGCTTTTAGAAGCTTGGAGTCACAGTGAAATATCAATTACGGATAAAGCACAGAATATTTCGAAAATAGGTTGCGTAAATCTAAATTAGTAGTTCTGTGAACAATAGACTTCGCGTCTTTTCCCCCTGTTCATTATTCACTAACTCCCCATTTATTTGTTCTTCATCACAGTTTTTAAAAGTTTATCCAATCCGCGTTAAAAAATTCCCATAATTATGAAAGTTATGTAACACGTAAGGGAAAGCAACGTAAACATTGAATATGGCCATATTTTTAAAGCGCTATATCTCAAAATATGTTTTTTTGATATTGCGCGCACGATATCTGAAGAACTATTGGATTTTTTTTACATACAATTTTTACCGAACATGTATTTTGCGATATTCTACAAATTTAACCACAATTTTGTACATATTTCTCCAAAGAAGTTTTTTTTTTGGGGGGGGGAGGGTAGAAATGTTGAAATTTTAACTATTTTCAGCATTTTTATTTTAAGTTGGTATATAAAATCGAAATAAATTTAAATGTTAATCAATTGTGTTTCAGTTTCTTAAACAGATTGTTTGGCTTACTTAGATACCCAAAATATTATGTGTAGATAAATATTTTATTAGTAATCATGCGAGCAAGGTGACTTTCTCATTTTTTCTCCAAAAATTATATCCATATTTATTACTATCTCAAATAAATACATACGAATATATAGTTTCAAAATGTGTGCACTATAAGAGAAAGAACAGATATTTTTCTAGGAAAAAAAAGTGAGTTTGTGCATTGTTTTAGAGATATAATGTATCGAATTTCGCAGTTTTCCACCATTTTTTCGAGGTATAAGAGTCGTATGTCCCCTTAAAGGACAAGAAATCATGCATTTTTTTTTGTATATGGAATTAAACAAAAAGGTTAAGTTTTCGCTTTTAGATTCTTGCGTTTACATTACAGTGAAATAGCAACTAGGGATAAAGCACAGAAGTGGATATCTCGAAAATAAGTTACCTCATTCCAAATGAAATAGATTTATCGCAGAAACTTAAAAAAATCAGAACAACATCTAGAGTCTTTACTAATTTTAGAGTGCATAAATAAGCACAAATTAACCAGACCTTTCAATGAAACTGTAGAAACATGCATTCTAAATATATAAACAAGTTAAGAATCGCGGTCACACATTTCTATCAGAAATTTAATTATTATTATTATTATTTGCAATGGAAATGATTCCGCACAAATTTTCACATTTCCTTATTTACTATCATGTCATGTTTATTTTATGGTTCACTTTATTATTTTTTATTTTCAGTAGTTTGAATTTCTTTTTTTTTCCAAATTTGCTGCTATTGGGATAAAGCTATAGACATATTTCTAAAAAAATTCTGAATTCAACAACCCGTTGAAATTTAGAAAATTTAATCATGAACAGATTTGCCAGTTTTGCTGTTGTATAAAAATTAGAATGAAATGTAACTTTCCTTTTCAATTTCATGAAATTGCATTTCAACGAATAACTTCTAACCCCAATCCTTACAATTAAATCAATTAAAATATGCAAACAATAATACTAAACGCTGCAAAACTACTACTGCACAATAAAATTCTGTAATTTCATTGTAATAAAAGATTATTTAAAAAACCAAATTTATATTTAATTTTTTCTATAATAAGATAACGTACTTCTACAAAAAATAGTAGTTATGCCACGAATGAATAATTACAAATATAAAATAAATTTTAACTATATTGATATTTGATATGTATAACAAATTTGAATATAATTAGGCGATATAAAAGAAGCTTTAATTTATTTGCGTTCTGAAATAATATCATATAAATTAACATTAATATATTAATTTATATAGATAAATTACTCGATAGTCTTACTCTAAATTAAGGCAAATTATAAAATTGAATTAAAAATCGTAAGTTATTTTAGATATGACTGAAAGTTAATGGTACATAAATAATATATTTTATTATGTAATTACCATTAATCAATTTATATTTTAATTATGTCAAACAAAAAATTTAACATTATTGTATTCTGACATCAAGTATTGTTTACAAAAATATACTCATAAATAATTTTTAAAGTTTCATACTATTCATACAATAAAAAAATTGAATGACATAAATAAAAGTTCAATTATTTAAAGCGTCTTGTTAAAATAATTTTTTCTCTTAATTATATTTAATATTTCGATCTGGACCCATGAACGAATCGGTCGATCCGGAACGACTGAGAATCGATTCTATAGATACGAAAACGCGAAGCGAACGTCAATACACGAAGAATTTACTTGGCTCAATTTGGTTTCAGGCAGGCGCACAGAAATAGCAAGAGAAGTCTCTTGTCTATACGCAAACGGTGACTTGGGAATGCACTTGATCATACAAACTAGAAATAAAACAACAGATTACCATTATGTAAGCTTTGCTCAATTCATATCTATTTCTCATTTTAAAGTCTCAAAATTAAGCGTATTATTGATTTGATATAACTCGCTTCGTAGAATATGATATAGTGATTAGGCTAAAGATCAATGTAAAATAGCATCGCCAAGTTAGCAAACCTTTCGCTAATTAAGGTTAAATCTAGAACCAACTTTGGCAAGGTATGGCTCAAAGATTAAGTCTGGAAATAGTGTCGAATTTTAAGTTTTCGCTCGATAAATTGATTTCTTTATTTAAAAATTATAATGCGAAAGCACTTCTTATGTTCTACAATCATTTTATAGAGTATATTAAAGAATAATATTAATAATTTATTAATAAATGCATTCTACCAAAATAATTTTGCACTCAGATGTGTTGATTATGTTTTGTTGGTTTAGTTTTTGTGTATTTTAAAATTTTATACAAAGAATGCAAAATTTTGTTGTATGTTGAAAAATTGTATGATGATGAATTCTGTTATGATTAATTACAGAGGTGAATTATTAGTGTTTTATTTAATAATTTTTTAAATACCTTTTAGGAGCTATTTGAGATTAGATTATCAAGCTGGATATATGTATACATTCTACTACTCTCACCCATATATACTTGTAGGAATATGATTTATTTTAAAAGTATTTGAATTAATTTTTCGATTTTTATCAGTAATCAGTATTGGAGATATTCGTTTATATAATATATGCTTCCTAGGAAGTTATTATTTATTAAAAATGAAAAGATAAAATGGATTTTTTAGAAAAATTTTATTTTTCCATTAGGTCTTCAATCCTTTATCAAGATATATTTGATCTTTATCATACCTTAAAAGTGTTCTTTTGTTTATTTGATCTTATTTCTATTATAATTGGGTGCAATTTAAGTATTTTTAAAATTTTATTCTTTTATTTCCTGTATTCACCAATATATTGTATTTAGATTAAAAAATTTTCTCCTAAATTGCTGTCACTGTTCTAATAAATTCAAAATAATGTGTCGGAGTTACAGTTAATGTCAGTAGTCAGACTTATAGATGTTATATCTAAAAAATAAAAATTGAGATTTATACTATCCAAATATTGTCAGCAAAATAATTATATTGTTTTTACGTTATATTGTTATAGAATCCAAAATTGTTTTTTTTTTTTTTTTTAATTTTTTGCTCTACCTTATTATTATAGACTAAATTTTTTGTACTAAAGTTGTTTCCTTAATTTATAAAATTTAGAAGGTTCTTTAATTAAAAGTCAATTTTTAACTATCTGTACGTAAAGATTATTGATCTATTAAATGAGTTATTTCGATTATTAAATTTTAATGCTGCAATTTAGTTTTATATAAGAATATTTAATGAATTTGGTTTATTCCCTTAAATTAAATGCCCTAACATCTCAATGATCCTTAATGTCATGCTAAAAATTATTAATCTAGAAAATATGTAAGGTAAATGCTCCAGTAGTGGGCCACGTACCAGTAGTGGGCCACTTGAATTTTAAGTTGAAAAACAAGAAATTCCAATATTCCAATGAAATAAGAGATCTGCCTCTGGTAGGCTGAAACCCTTATCAACTAAATACCAAAGGCACAGCCTTTATTTCCTGTTCAGTTAGGAGCTAGAAAGTTTGTTGCTGAAGTTGGTCTCTGAGAGAAGCATTTTTAGCTTATTCTTAGTGATTTCCTTAAGAGGTAACTCTCCTTTCAACTATTTTTTAGCATACATTCTATTTGTTTTTAAAATGAATTGTTATTGATATTATTTGATTATATAATGAATGTATTATAAACTATCTTTAAATTAAATAATATTGATAATTTATGGATAGTGAGGGGTGGCCCACTTTTGGATCAATGTTTTACTAAATGCTCCAGTAGTGGGCCTAGCGAGGCCAGTACTGGAGCACATGCTTTCTCTCAAATAGACTGTTTTGTGATGTTTAAATAAGAAAGTTATATCTTGTAAAGTCTTTTTATTTAATTAGATGTGCTTTATTTTTATCAGAACCAGTAGTGGGCCACATGGCCCACTTCTGATACACTAATAGCCCACTACTGGTACACTAATGGAACGTTCTGACCAATTACTTAAATAATAAATATTTTATAGTACTGTTGAGGAAAAGACTGATATTCAAGAATTAGTTGGGGTCTGTAACGAGGCAGACAATAATAACTATCGCATTGCTGGACCATCGAAAAATATTCCATCACCATTTAAAAAGGCTCTTTTCTGGCTGCAGAAGGAAGATGATAAAAGAAAAAAAAGATTTATTCAAGATAAAATATCAAGATTTAATATCCATAATGCCCCAAACAGAACTTAAAATGAATGATCAATAATTAACATATACCTTTAATAAAAAAATTGGATGTTAGAGAAAAAATGTAAATATCATGTGACTAGAATCTATAAATAAACGATTTCACCTATATCAAGCCATTTTTATTGCATTTTTATAGTGTATAATGTTAATATATTATTATTATTACTAAATATAATGATTTTATTCTTTTTTCTTTGGCACAATTCATAAATCTGGGTGGCCCACTTTTGGTATGCCCACTACTGGTACATCAAAAGTTTGCTATGCCCACTTCTGGTGCATAGGAGTGATCTAAGTTTTTAATTTTTAAAAAATTATATTACAATTATTTTGATATTTCAGGTGATTATTATTTTAGATAAAAGTTTGAACAACCAAAAAAAAATACAGATTAGCGAAACTTCTCAAAAGTTTAGATGATAATTGAGGAAATACCCTTAAGTGGCCCACTACTGGAGCATTTACCTTATATACAAAAAGGATCTAAGCTATGAAATGCCTCAACACTTTAATACTTTATCTCAGTTAATGAGTATTCATGAACAATATTTTATACTTTCTAACTAAGTTTGGTTGGTTTAGTTTGTGTTATTTGGTGCAAGAGCCATTTTTGATTACAGACAGCTTTTAAAACTAATAATATAAATTGTGAATGATACATGAATTTGTGACATGAGTATTTACCCTTTTTTTAATTTTTATATCTGCATGTATCAAATAATGCTTGCTTTGAAATTAACAATTTAAGATGCTTTTTTATGATCAAGTTTTCCCTGTCATCTATAAGTAGTAGATTTTAGTAAATATATCAAATCAGGCTAATGGAATTTAAAATAAAATAAAAATTATTGTTTGTCATTTGTTTTGCATGCATTTTTATGCCTGATCCATTCTAAAACCTTTTACATACTAAAAAAATTTTTAAATTTTCTTGGTAAAGTTTGGTTTGATAAGTGTTTATTATCACAATTGGCCATAATTTTCCATGCTGTGGCAATCCATGGTAAACTATTTCACCAACTTCTTGCTATCTCTTAATAACTTCAGAACTCACAAAAAATATAGATAAACATTTTGATTGGATTATGTGATTAAACTATGAATTATTATTATTATTTTGAGAGCCTCCAGTCATCAAAATGGTGGTCAATATAATTCATGAAAGAAATATCTAGAATCTAGATGTTTAAATTTCTTTTTACAAACCATAACGAAGTGATTTGTTATATAATTCATATTTTATCAAATTGATTTTTTTTAATTTAATTTTTTAAATTGCTCTTTAACATCTACAAGTGTAGATGTTTAAGATTTTTTAAATGAGGCAAGTAAATTTACAATAAAAAATAACTGTTTGTCCTATCTTTGGATATTTAATTGACATTTCCACAATGCATACAAATGAATCGGGACCGTGATGAAATTATGTATAATTGTAAACGACGTATAAATGAGAAAAGTTTAAACGGTGCTTTACTGTATTTCAATAATTAAATTTTAATGTTGCAATTTAATTTTATTGAAAAATATTCAATGAATTAAGTTCTTTCCTTTAAATTGAATACCCTAACTGCTCTTTGATAGATATCTTTTTAACTAAGCCTTAATGTCCTGCTAAAAATTGATTACTCTCTTGAAAATATGAGTAATACTAAAAAGGATAGAAAATGTGAAATGCCTCAACACCAGTGGCGAATCCAGGATTAGGGTCTGTGGGGGCTGAGGTCATAAAAATTTTGTATCGTAGTGACGAATATCAAACCTCATGGCTTATATAAACAAAAACACTTTAACTTTACAGAAATTCCTCTCCTGCCAATTAGAATAATAAAGAGCACTACAATACTTTCGATAATTTAATAAAAAAATGCTATGAAATAAGTAACCAAAAAATGTTTTCGACCTCACCAACGCTATAAGTACAAGTGAAATGACTAGAAAAGGAGGAAAATTTTCGAGCCTGTCAAGCCAGAAAGTAATGTTTTTATTATTATTTTTTTTAAAAAAGAAAATTAAGAACAAATAGTTGTAGTGATTTTAAATTAAATCAAGAATTTTGGTTTAGCTCTGGGGGGGGGGAGCTGCAGCCCGATAGCCCCTCCCCTGGATTCGCCACTGCTCAACACTATAAAATTTTTATCTTAAAGTCAATAAGTACTAATGAGCAACGGATTATACTTTCTAACTAAGAATTTAAAACTAATAATATAATTTGTAAATGATAGAAGGATGTTTTAACCTCAGTATTTCTCCTTTTTATAGTTATTTTATGTCTGCATGTATCAAATGAGGGTGTCTTTGAAATTCATACTTAAGATGTTTTTGTGACACTCATATATACCCACAATCACTGTACCTACTAATTGCACAAGAATTCCCAGTCATCTACAAGTATACATGTAGATAGTAGGAAATGTTTTAAATCATGCTAAATGGAATTTAAAATAAAAAAAAGGGTTGTTTGTCATCTGTTTTGCATACATTTTTATGCCTAATCCATTCTAAGGCATTATATTTACTAAAAATTCCTCAATTTTTAAAATCTCCATGATAAGGTTTGATTTGGTTTGGTTTGTGTTTTATGGCTTGAGAGGCATATTTGGCCATACTGTGCCAGTCCATTATAAGCTATTTGACCAACTCTGATTAGACTTAATATCTCTTAATAACTTAAGAAATCAGAAATATCAATAAACATTTTCATCACATAATGTGATTAACTACCAATGAGATATTATTACATATATTAAAACTATTAATAATATTAAAATACAAACCGAAAAACTAGAATAAAAAACAAAAGGAGTTAAGGAAATAATATGGAATATTGCTCGTCAGGGGAAGAAATTCCCCAATGACATGTAAAATAGTTATTTTTCTTGCACAGTGGCCAAAGAATTAACATTAAAAAAGCTATTATCCCCTCTAAACACATCGACCATATAAATCGAGCAATCCTAGAAGTCAATCGAACCTGCCATCCTATATATCGTATCGCTTCACTGTTTGTAACCCCATCAGGTGGTATAGATTTTATTTCTCAAATCTCAATGCCAAAAAATTCTGGCTTTATGACAAATATCATGGTTTCATTGTCCAATTATTGGTTTTTAAAGTCTCCTGACTTTTGAAACTTCTGTTTGTAAGCGTTTCTTCTCTATCGTCACAGGTTTTGAAATAACTTAATATTTATTCCCACCAAAAGAATTCTCTAGAAAATTTAAGTATTTTGTGAAATTTCTAGGAATGTCACTAACAAGGAGAGGGCACGACTTGGGAAATTCAGTTCGGGATGTAACTTGGCATATTAGTAGTGGGTACTTTAGAGTGCTCACCCATTAATTTAATAAAGTCCAATGGCCAGCTAATTCTAAGAAAATAGCCCTCAAACATTGGGCACAGCTTATATACCAGTATATGATCACCAGCAGTCAGCAGCCAAATGGCTCGTGTGTCAGCGCTCCTGCTTATGGTCTGCTTGGTCAATGGTTCGGTCCTCACAGTGTTTTTTTCATTTTTAGTTTTTCCAAAATGATTTCAAATTAAATGACAAATTAAAGAAATATTTTTTATTTAAAATATTAATTATTTTTATACATAAAATAACTGTTCATTCATATGATACTTGAATTATAGTTAAAATTTAATTTATAAGCAGTAAAATAATTATAAATACATTTTAATGGTGATAAATAATAACTGTAATTAAAATTGTAATCTTAAAATCATTAAAAGTTTTAAATTATTGGGTTTTTACATTTACAAATACTTCATTTTTGGGTCATTCCATGTCAAATCAACACAGTTTTTGAACAAAATTTACCTCTCCATCTCAGATTTTCATGAAATTTGGCAGAGATGTACTATTGATATAGACTTGGAAAAATACCAAATTTCATCAAGATATGTGGACTCCTTTTTGAATTACAGCAATGTAGAATTTCAAAAATTCGCCCAAAAACAGCAAACGGAAATTTTTTGAATTGCTCTATGAGCTCTCCTAATTGAGCTGGAGAGCTCGGACAGGTCTCATTTTACAGCATTTTGCATGCTCTTTCCAATGGTACACAACATACTATAGGTTAGTATACAAAATTTAAATTAAAATTTTAAATTTTTCAAAAAGTACATATTTTAAAATTTTCAAATTAATTCCATGAATAGTTTGTATTGTCGTAAATCACCTGGCAAAATATTAATTTGGGATGACAATGGGTTAATAGTTAAAAAAAATTTTAAATTGAAGCTTGTTTTTTATTAATTCCCTGTATTGAGCTGAATAATAGAAGAAGGCTAATATTTACTCTTCCGTGAAAATAAATATGAATGCTAACCTGAAGGAAGAACACAGTAATTAGTCTAAAATAATTAAATCGTACATATTTGTACTTTGGCACAATACTTATTAGCTCATACTTGAAACAATAAACAGATAATGACATTAAAGGTAAAAGCACAAATCAATACAAATAAAATTAAAATAAGATATAAACAAAGCATCTGGAGCGTGCTAATGCTGCAAGCAACCAAGATAACAATGAAAATACAAAAAACACCTAACATAATGAATGAAATTCTTAAGAAATTAAGATTGAACAAGGAAGGAGCAGCTTTCTGGACAGCTCAAGGAAGAAAAGTTCATCTGGTGGCTTCTTTAAAGTTCTCCTTCTTTGTTCAATCTTAATTTCTTAAAAATTTCTTTCATTATATTAGGTGTTTTTCATACTTTAAAGAAGCTTACAAACATTTCAAAGACAAGTTTCCTTGCATAAAAATAGGTTTCTCTAAATTTGTGGAGTTGAGACCGAAACATTGTGTGTTAGCTGGTCAAAGTAGCACACACTCTGTTTGTGTATGCCTAATTTACCAAAATATCAAATTGATTATAGACTGCTAAAATGAATAATGTAACAAATGACAACATAAATTACAAGCAATGCCTACCAAAAATACTTTCAAACCCATCAACAACTGATTGCAACATACAGGGAACTATGTTTACTGTCCAAGTGAAACTGTGATAGGTACAATTTTGAAAGAATCCTTTGCTGTAAATTTGATTGAACAAATTCCACCAGTGGGTTTCAGTTTGCCAAAGACAAGTTTCCAAGAGATACTTTCATTTTTAAAAATCTTAGAGAATCTTGTATTGATTTATCTTGCAGCAAGTTGTCTTCTTTGGTTCAGCACAACTTCATTGCCAAACAACAGGGAGCATTCTTTAATTACAGAAAAGGACATCTGAAAAGAGTTTGCTGTCAGCTGTGATTTTTTTTTTTTTTTTTTTAAATTATAGGATAGCAAGATGAAGTACAGAGGTATCGCTGGACAAGCCAACAGGTCACAATCCATCCTTTTGTAATATAACAGGAAAACAGTTGAACATGTTAGTTATGTAGTTGTTTCTGACTGCCTAGAGTACAACACTGTTGCTGTTTACACCTTTAAATAAACTCCTACCCTTTCCGACATCTAAATTTCAAAAACTTCCAAACAAGATTTTTTTATTTTTCAGACGAGTCTGCCACCCAACACAAAAATAGAAAATTTTTTGAACTTCTGCTTTCATGAGGAAGATTTTAAAGTGAAAGGAGAGTGTTATTTTTTGGTCACAGAACATGGAAAAGGACCTTTCGAAGGAATAGGGGATTCAATAAAGAGACTGGCACCTTGTGCTAGTTTACAATGACCATATAAAAATCAAACTCCAACCCCACAATAACTTTTTGAATGGACTATAGAAAATATTACCAAGGTAAATTTTGCCTACTCAACCCAAGAGGAATGCTGAATCAGAATTGTTCTTGAACAGTCACTTTCATCAAGCATTGGCTATCCAAGGAACCAAGCAACATCATGCATTCATTCTCAAAACTACACCAACATTATTGGTGAAATACTTTTCATGATTTGCAGGGTTGGGAAAAAGAAGTGTCAAAATATCAAAATAAACTGAAATTATAGGTTACATAACCACTGTCTATGAAGGAAACTGGTGGCTCGGCTCTGTTTTGCAGAAAAATGAAGAATTTGATTAAGTAAAAATAACTTTTCATCATAAAAGCTAATAAGTATTCTGCCAAAGTACAAAAACATGTATGATTTAATTATTTTAGATTCATTACTGCATTCTTTCTTCACGTTAGCATTCATATTTATTTTCACGCTAGTGTAAATATTAGCCTTCTTGTATTATTCAGCTCAATACAGGGAATTGATGAAAAACAAGCTTCAGTTTAAAATTTTTGTAACTATTAACCCATTGTCATCCCAAATTAATATTTTGCCAAGTTATTTACAACAATACAAACTATTCATGGAATTAATTTGAAAATTTTAAAATATGTACTTTTTGAAAAATTTAAAATATGTACTTTTTGAAAAATTTAAAATTTTAATTTAAATTTTGACAAAAAAATTTGTATACTAACCTATAGTATGTTGTATACCATTGGAAAGAGCATGCAAAATGCTGTAAAATGATACCTGTCCCAGCTCTCCAGCTCAATTAGGAAAGCTCCTAGAGCAATTCAAAAAAATTCCATTTGCTGTTTTTGGGCAAATTTTTGAAAATTTACATTGCTGTAATTCAAAAAGGAGTCCACATATCTTGATGAAATTTGGTATTTTTCCAAGTCTATATCAATAGTACATCTCTGCCAAATTTCATGGGAATCCGAGATGGTGAGGTTTATAGAGTGTGTTGATTTGACATGGAATGACCCTTTTACCTTATCTTGAAAACAAAAGAGAGCAGATATTAATGCATTGAATACATTTGCAGACTGTCTAATATTTTAATGATCGAATGTAAATAGTAGAGAGTAGCTGTTAATCTATTATATGCGTAGGCAGATAGAACAAAATTTCAAGGATTGAAAGGGACAAATGTGTAATTGTTTTTACTCACTATCGTATGAAATTCTTCTATAGTGCTACTCTTATTCCCTTAGAAACTCTGAACAAACATGGTTATTCACCTTGGATTTTGAAGTGTTTCATATAGTTTTTTGATTAAATTAGCATGATATAGATAGTTAAAATATTCTATGAATAAATATATTGTTAGTGTATCGGAGATTGAAGATGGAATCGCACAAGAATCATTTAAAAAATTCTTGTTCTTGTGAACAATCATCATTTATTAATTGTACAAGATGTCAAAATATTTTTTCCAATGTTTTCATTGTAATTATCATTCTGGTTCTTGTATGTAATTAAATGCAGGAATATGAATTACTTGTAGTAAACGAAAGATAAATTTAAAATTAATTAATAAATGTAGAATGAATTTCAAAAATTTATGAATGATAAAGCCTAAACAAGAGTGTTTCATTATGTGCATCATTATAATTATCATTTATCACCATTTAAAGATGTGTTTATAATTATTTTACTGCTTATAAATTAAATTTTAACTATAATTCAAGTACCATGTGAATGATGTTGAGTTGAATGCTTTATTTTGCGCATAAAATTAATTAATATTTTAATTAAAAATATTTCTTTAACTTTTCATTTAATTTGAAATAATTTTGGAAAAACTAAAATTGGAAAAAAAAAACTGCGAGGACATAACTGTTGACCAAGCAGACCGTAGGCAGGCGCGCTGACACCTGAGCCATTTAGCCACTCTGACTGCTGGTGATGACTTACTGGTATATCAGCTGTGCCCAAGGTTTGAGGGCCATTTTCTCCGAATTTGCTGGCCATTGCACTTTATTAAATTAATGGTCGAATACCCTAAAGGTATGCTACTAATATTCCAAGTTTCATCCCGAACTGAATTTCCCAAATCGTGCCCTCTCCTTGTAAGCTAAACTTAGTAGCTGCGTTTTTCACTAGGTTTTGGTATGTAACGAAATATGAAATTTAAAAAAAAACTTTTGTGATGCAAAAAAAAGCGCTTTGAGCGAGACAACTGACGAATCAAATAAAACTTTAGAACGTCCCCTTTAAAATGATTTATAGATAGGATCTCTGGACAATTCCATGTCAAATCAACCAAAAAAAAAAGATGATTTTTGCCACCAATGTTTTAGATTGTAATGATATTTTGCATGTTTGATGTACTTACCTCCAAAATGAAAAATAAAAAATTTCTGATTATTTGAACGATTTGTTCCGATTTCCAGATCTTTAGAATTTTTAAAATTTCATAATCTTTAAGCGATTGTAACTCGACTACTATTTGACCTAGAGAGCAGAAACCTGTGTCATTTTGTTCAGTTTTTTATGGTGTTTCATCTTAACTATTAATTTCTGATTCTATGTATCTATCTATGTCCGGCTATCTTCTCATGAACCACTGAATGCTGAAAAGGCCGAAAGTACCCAAAGATGGGAAATAATCCAAGGAATCTATTCTGACCATTAAAATTCCGAAATTATAATTAGTTAAAGAGATATTAATTAAAGAATTGGCCTTGCGAATTGATTCACGGCAAATCCTTCCGCCCCCCCGCCTCCAATATTAATTTTCATTTCCGCTGTTGCATTTTTTTTTAATTTAACGAAAGCTTGTTTGTATAATTATATAAAAGTTTTTTTTAGTAAACTTCCGTGTTTTAATTTATAAACATCGGATTTTTTTTATTTTTTTTTATTTTTACGGTTTTGCATTTCTAAATTTACTATGTCATAAGTCATGTTATAATAATAATAGTTATTAGTCATGTGCTGTCATCTATT
>BGPR01008530.1:6398-62995 GCA_013235015.1 Araneus ventricosus | reverse complement strand
TTAAACCAATCATTGGTAGGAGGTTTGAAATTTATTTTCATGATTCTTATTATAGGAATTCTTCAGTGATTTGACGTCTAAGGAACTTCCGATCATAAAAAGAGCATGCTAGATTAAGCAATCAGTGGTAGGAAGTTTGAAGCTCGTTTGCATGGTAGTTATTTCCGGAATTCTTCAATTATCCAATGTAAAGTGTCTTCAAATCTTAGAAAGGATACGTAAATTTTTCTGAAAGTGGAATTTTTTGTAAGTTAACAAATCGTAATTTTTAAATGAACGAATAAATCATCCATAAACAAATCACTGGTAGGAGGTTTGAAACTTATTTTCGTGATTCATATTCCTAGACGTCAGATCATAAAAATACATAGTAATTTCTGAAGAGTCTTTCCTGTAGGTTATAAAAGCCTATTTTTTAAAAGGAAAGCTATAGTTTTAGATAAATCGACTTGTGGTATAAAGTTTGAAGCTCATTTGAAGAATTTTAATTTGATGATTATTTCAGAAATTTTGCATTTATCAAATTCTTGAGGAGTTTCAGATCTTAACATGGCTAAATTCTTTTGTTCAAATAAATTACGTTGAAAGTTAGAAGAATGTAGTTTTAGGTAGGTTGTTGTCTCTGTTAATATTTTTCGAAAATTATTATTACAGTGGAATCTCCCTGTAACGAAATCGCTTGGTTCCAGTTGAAAAATTCGCTATAGAGAATATTTCGTTATACGGAGATTAGAGATTTTTGCAGTTATTTAAGTAAATGTAACAAACCTTTTAGTGTGTGCGATAAGTTCAAAAATATTTAATTATGACTTTCAATTAAAAATGAAGTAATATTTATTATAAATTTGTTAAAATTATACTAATTTTTATTGTATAAATAAAATGCTCAAAAGTGAAGACAATTCACTAATGTAGAGAATAATATGTACTAGTATGGATAAACATAAAATGCGTATTGTCACATCCATTTGCTGTTTCCACCCCCACTCCACCCCGATTCTTGGAATCTTGAATCGTAGAAATGTTGCTCCCTCGGTAGAAGCCCAGGTCCCCACAACTGCATTAGCGAACACACAGCATTCTATTGTTATGTGTTATAGCTGGAATGAACAATGCGAGTGGTTCCAGAAACAAGCACATGTGAGCGATTTGTTTGCACAGAAATTAGCAACTTTCTTCAAAAATGACAAAAATCGAAAAGATAAAGGTCTGAAAAAAATTTCTTATAGGGAGACAACCACGTCGTTATATGGAGAATATTTTGAATGTTATTTAACATTCCGATTAAAAATTTCGTTATAGGGAGAAATTCGCTGTAGGGAGACTTCGTTGTAGGGAGACTCTACTGTATTACGAGATTGGAGTTAAGACAAGCATGTATTTTGATAATAAATGTTAATACAAACATCTCATATTTTGATAATTTTTTTGTAAATTTGTCCAGAATCCCCTTAAGTGAAATAAATAATTATAGATTAACGTGTACGAAATTTCAGCCTTATTTTCATAATGGTTATTTCAGTAATAATTCAGTTACCAATGCCTAAATTTTTCATATCTTAAAAGGACAGAATAATTTGCAAAGATTCTTTTTGTGGTTATCAAAATGAATTTTTATAGAGAAGATATGTTTCTAAATTAAGCAATAAAGGGTATGGAATTTGTAACACATTTTACTAATGGATATGACTAGAATTCTGCATTTTTCCTATGTTTATGGCTTGAGAATTTAGTAAGATTTAGTCAGGACGTTAAAGATATACTTTGTGAATTTGCCAATCCTAATTTTCTTCAGGAGATATATAATTATAGGTTAAGCAATAATTGGTATGAAATTTATTTTTGCAGTGGTGATTTCATGAATTTTTCAATTGCCTAATGTATAAATGGGTTCAGATCTTAGTAAAACCATTTAACTTTTTAGATGAAATATTTGTTTTGGTAAATATAAAGAAAGAAAATTAACAGGAAATGTATTAATTCCTAGAGAAAAGAGATAACACTCTGTATATTTTGATTTAAAACTCAGCTTTTTGCTAGAACTTTTGATCATTATTTAAGTCAAAATGTTAATCTATTGTGTATTTCTCAGGATTGAAAATAAAGAAAGTGATTAAAACTAGGATTGCGAATAATGACGAAGTCTTTATTATTCATAGTTGTACTTATCTTCAAAATGGTATTTTATCTTCATATGATCCTGAGGTCTTCAGATGAGGTATTTTATCTTCAAAATTATTAAAAATATATAACTTGCCAAAACATATACATTTATTAATTTTTAAACCTTTGTCACATATTTTTTGAACTTTTAAAAATTCAGATGGACACTGTATTCCTTTAATAAGCAGCCTTTAGAGAGCAAAGAATCTTGAAGATGGTGAAATATCTAAAATTCATTGGGGAAATTGGGTGTAGTTCCTATACCTAAATTTATGAAATTATATAATGGATCAGGTGGAAGATTTTTTTAAATAATCCTTCCGTTCAACTCAGTTATTTGAATTTGTCAGGGTTTTAAAAAAATTCAAGGAATTTATTATTAATTTATTTCCAAATTTACGGTAACATACAAAACTAAACATATTGTCTTATATTACAAATTAAGGCCTAATAATTAAACACATTGTTAGCGCGTTATGTGTATTGTCCAAGTCACAAAATATTACTGAAGGAAGTTGGCCTTTTCTTTCCAAGCGGTCTTTTACCATATGGGACAAAAGATAGTAAGAAATGCATGTGATAAAAGAAGCATAAGGAACTATCTAAATTAAGTTTTCTGAAATTTTCTTCTGTTTTTTTTGTTAATTTGGACGATAAAATCAAATCGGACAAATGAATTTAGAGGGAGGGAGTATCTCTTTATTTTTCTCTTTCCTCATTCACAGTTTTAAATGAAATTTTTCTATTTAAAATAAAATAAATTGTTATATAAATAACTAATTTCAGGTGAAAAAAAATTATTGATCATTTAAAAAATATATCAAATGATTTTTGCTCGACTGGTTATTGTTTTCAAGTGTTTTATGCTAATTTCCATATTAATCCACATAATGTATTAGGTTTTCCTCAAAATATTTCCTGAAGTTAAATATTCTATATCAAATGCGAAAGAAAACTTCTCAAAAATTATTTTATGAAGTAAGGTATGATTGCTTTAGAATGGAAGTCGTTCAATAGAGACTTAAAATTATGACAAATAAGACAGATTTAAAAAAAAGAATAGCTGTTAACCTATGCGAAAATGTACGCGATTCAATACATAAGCAGATCAATCTCAGAAAAGCAAAATTAATGAAATGTAATTCATAAAAATGGTCCTTCATGAAGAATTTTTCTTCGTTTAAGTTCAATGTTTAGCAGATGCCTTATAACAAAATTTTAGTTTCAAAGTTTTTAAATTTTAAATTGCTCACTAAGAATTAAAAATTTTAAATGATTACTTTTTAAGTCATGTTGTATCAAACCTGATTGAACAAATGTTTCTATTTAGAAATCCTCATTTAATGATAAAAGGATATATTTTTACCTTTATAAAAAGTACTCGAAGCATGGAAGTAACATAATCTGCTTTGAATTAACTCAATACCTCCTCGATATGAAATACTTTGTATAGTAGAAAAATTAGTGTTTTTTATAAACTTTCCAAACAAATTTTAAATGTTCTGTTTTGAATTAAGGCTTGTTGAAGTTTTCAACCAAACTATTTGCTGACATTTTTTAAATTAGAATAATTGCTTTTTCTTCAGTATAAACTCTTTGAAAACACCTGAAAGGGAATATTATAATTCAAAAGCTGGCATAAAGAGTTTCAGCATAAAAGCTCTTGAAAGTTTCACATTTTATTTTTATTATTTTATTTTGCTTTAATAACTTAATAATTTCAGGGAAAATCTGCTTTCATGTACTTCCTATTTTTCAATTCCATATATTCACTGCAGAAATTATTTTAAGAATTTCTCAACTTTTATTTTAAGTATCTTCTTTCATCAATGAATTTCGTTGGTTCGGTTGTGATAATGCACTGCTAAATGAAATGAGTTTGATATTAATTATTAAAATATGAAAGAGTACCATTCATATAATTATTATATGATACAGATTAGTCAATTATTTACATATATATTTCGATGTCGATTTCGATCTATGGCCCTCGCTTACTCTAAAATCTAGGGACAAAAATTAGACCCTAGAGATAATGCTGACTTTGTTCTCTATAATAAAGATTGAGGAATAGAATCCTCTTATGAAAATATGAGCATTTGTTATTTCAATAGAAATATTCAAAATGTTTGAAGGCGAGAGATAATAATTTTAGAGTAGTGCGATTATTTTTGTCTTCTATTCAAGAAATTTTAAAAATATAGAGAAGAAGAGAAAATCGGTTTGATGCAAATCTATGGAATTTACAGCATGAATTAACAATGTAAAAGTCATTTGGAAATACTTTTACCCACCTGAAAAAATTTTCAGATGGAGAGGCACATTTCTTGAGACAATTTATTGTAAGTCAATTCTGTTTTATTCCCTTTCCTGACAGTGTCCAAGAGAGAAGCAAAATATTCTTCATGCAATTGTTTTCCCTTCGCCGAATAATCTATTTGGACTATTCCTTGTGAATCAGAAAACAACTGACGTCATTGTCACAGCCGTCAAAACAACCTTAGTCTTTTCGTCTTTTTTATCGCACTTCCCGCACTTGCTGCTCCATTTTGTTTATCTCGTACCCAAGAGTATAGGCATAGACTATTGGCTATAAAAAGAAATATTAAGATTTTAAAGATAAGGAAAAATATGAAAAGATCATCATAATCATTACACTGAAATTTCAATGTTACATTTAAGACATCCTTTGTAATCTATTAGCCAAAGATTCTGCTAAAACACTTATTTTGATTTGGAAAATCTTCCTCTTATTTTATGTAATAAAATATCTTTCTCTTTCTGAAGCCTGTAGTTTTCTTTATTCCTTTCTTCCTAGGCAATGAACTTAATCTTCATATATGTAAACCCGTTTTTCGGGTGTTGATTGATACAATGGGACAGGAAAGAAAAAAATCGGTAGAGAATTTGTGAAACCATCTTCGTAAGAAAAGTAAAACTGTGATGTTTTAAAGACATGATTTATGTCCAAGCATACATAAAAATCTGCTTGTACAGCTTTTGTATCGCCCGTAAAAGAAAGGCTGTGACGTAATCCTCCACCTAATGGTTATCTCATTTGCATTTTTCTGTTGCAATGCAATTGACCTGTTTGCTTAAAAATCCTACCTTAATTTATAGTTTTTATCGGTCTGATGTAAATTTGTTAATTGTTTTATTGATATAGCATTCATAACGTGCATTCTTTTCCAATTCAATAAACCTCGAACAGTAGAACACCGAATGTTTATTTATGATGCATTCCATATTCTCTGCGTTTGTTTTTTTTTCGTTCTTTAGTTCTTTTATCTAGACAATAAATCTACTAAAGATTTTTAAACATTTAAAAAACTCAAGTTATTTTGAAAACCCATTTAATTTCTCTTAAAAAACGATGTCGAATTCATTTTTTCCTATTAGTTGCAATTGATTATTTCAAATTGGAAAATAAGTTGGATGAAATTCAATTGACAAAAGGAATAAAAATTATTAATTGCAACTTTTCATCCATTTGTTCCAAATTTGTGGGCTCTGAGGCAATTTTAGATTTTAAAAAAGAGAAAACTTGATATGCAAAGTGTATTCTTGAATGCAGTAATTGCTATTGCAGCATAAAAACCGGGCAAAACATTACCTTCTCAAATAATGTTGAGTAGTGAATAACGCTTGAATTGTAAGTGAATAATATTAATGTATTCTGCTATTAAATAATGGCAGCTAGTAATAACCCATTAGGCAATCCATTCAAATTCAGAAACATCAAAATGTTTCAATGTGTATTAACTACTACATTGCTAAAACTCCAAAGACAAACACCGTTTTAGAAGCTACAGAAAAAAAATGTTGGAGTTCTTTCTGAGAAAACCAAAACAAAACCTTCATTTCCATGGTAGACATAACTATTGTTGTTATATAAATCTTGCGCGCAAATAAACAAATGAATGATATTTCAATTATTCTAGCTAATGCGTTCTTCTTACAAGAGCTGTTAGCAAACCTTTTATCTGCAACAAACATTCATGAAATTGATTATGCATTAGAAACTCCATTTTCTTTATCATTTCCATTTCCTTTTGTTTAGAATAATTTAAAAAGAGATTGGACATATATCTTGTATTATATTTATGAGAAATAAAAATATGAGTAACATTATATTTTATCAGATATCATTGAAGAAATTAAATTAATTTTTTTTGAACTATTTCTTATTTATTACACATGATATTAATCTAATGTGATAAAATACCACCCCTTATTTTCAGCATATAAAAGAGAATGCCATTATCTATTATATTCAATTTCTAAGAAACGTAACATTGTAAAAAGTGGTTTTAGGAAGAAGTATCACATTTAAATGACACAACATGCAGTTTTTGGAACTGTTAATGACTTCAGGGAGATGCAATTACTTACAGCTGAATGTAGCCTTTATGATTCAATGAAGTAAAAAAATACAGCTGGTGTCAAGAGAAACACTTTATATCTAGAAAAAAATATATATATTAAAAAATTTGACATCATTTATTGTTAACATTTTCTGGGTTTAGGCATAAACGCGGCGTTTCAAAGAAAAAATATATTTCATAATACTCTTGAATAAGAATTTCTATGATAAAAAATTCATCTTGAGATAATGATTGCATTTTTTTGCGTAAAGTCATTTTATTACAAGAAAAATTGCTTTGAATAAAGAAAAGATATTGTTAAAAACCGGGAGTAATAGGTTTGCAGTTTCGAAAAATTCTCATATTTAAATGCAATCTCTTGAAAAAAAATTAAAGTTGTTATTAAATGAGGAGAATTTATTTAAGAATAATTTAACAATGTGTTATTTAGACAACTGTTTGCTCGTTTAAGGAAGTATTATTAAGTGTATAGATTAACAATACAATTTATTTGAGATAGCTTGGTGGATTTTCTTCGTAATACAGATTAGTGAATTCTAAATATAAATAATGGAATTGAATACATTTTTATCAGATTTTTTAAATTTCACGTTTTACTAAATAATTATGAGCAAAATCATGATAAAATTCTTTTAATATCTTTAATTTATAAAATCCTAATTTACGAATACTGGTCCAAAAATAATATATATATTATATAAAAAAATTTAAGTGCCCCATGCTATCCGCTGCTCTCCCAATTCAATGTTTCAATAAAAAGTGCGTTGAAAAAATTACAACTCTTGTCGTTTGCGTTTATGACCAATTTCATCTGGATATAACTATTTTGTACAAGCAGTTAAACATTTTATGAGCTGAATAATTTTATCAAAGGGGGATTTAAGTATTAATTTTTTTCTATAGTTACTATAGTCGTCAAGATTATGATTTTTAGACTAGTCTTTGAGAAAAGGTTACATTTGAGTTTCAATGTATATTGTGCTAATAATTCTCTTGAATGATATCCACTTATTTTATTCTAAGGCAATGTTTCTACAACTTTTTTCCGATAAAAATGTGACAAAAAGGCTGACAAGTGTTTAGCGATTTCAAGCTTCCATTTGTGTGCCTAAATAAAACAAGATCGTCGTTGAAGTATTAATATTTTTATATTAGATGACTTTCCTATTCTTCCTGTCTATAATAATCGTGAGAAACTGATTTAAGATAGTTTGGTTATTCGCACAACCATCTTGGCTGCTTGATGGCAGAAATAGGCTCTATCCTCAATTTCCGAGATTATTATATATGAATGGCTTAACTTGGTACGTGAAGCTTATGTGTCATCTTGTTTTCTTCTTACAGCTTTGACTAATGATCATTGAGTTGTGTTTCATCTGGATAATATCTTGTAGTTGGGGTTTTTATTTAACCAGTTAACTATTTATAAAGAGTATACTCGTCATGAAAAAGCACACAATTTTGTGTTATGACGAATATATTCGTCATGAGTTAACAGTAGAGACAATTTGCAGTTTAAATTGCAATTTTAGTGAAAACTAAGTATATTCGCGAACTTTAAGTTGTTTGAAATATTTTGAGGCCAAATCGAAATAAAAGCTTATAAGTAATAATTATGAAAGAACCGTACATGGTATGAATTATGTTTTCGTAAATGTATTGTTGACTTTTATTAGTCATCACTGAAGCAATTACGGATTCATGTATTGTTTTGGCCTATGCAATAAGTGGCGCAATATGTTTGTCTGATCGAAGAAATTAAATTAATGTGTATCAAACCATCACCAGATCAACAAGTATAGTACATTGCAGTACAACGAAATAATTTGAAGTACGTAAATATTATAAAGTTGTGCAGAAAAATGTTGTAAAAGGAATGAATGTGAGTAATAAAATAAAAAAAATGAGTTTGTTGAGTATACTCGTCATCGCTTAATTTGTGCGACACAGTTTAGATACATATTTTCCAAAGATGTCAAAACAGTTAATTGGCGTTAACAGTTAATAATATTTTACAGCAATCCTTTCAATATGTGCTATACGGTACAATATCTGTTTCCTTCAACCTCTGTGGTCAAATTTGTTACTTTTATCCTCGAGCATCAAAGCATCAATTAGTGGCAACATTTGAGTGGCAAAAGTGAAAGTGTGGGGGCAAAACATTTATAGACACCGAAAAGTACTCCGAATAGGATGTTTTAAACAAAATTTAAAAGTTTAGATGCAAAATTAGCTAGTTTTCAAGGACACTATTGTTTTCTTATAATTCATAGTTTTTGGCAGCTAAAATGAAATAAAAATTTAAATTTTCCGTAAAGGGGGGACCTCCCCCCTCCCTCCGAGTCGCTGCCACTGTTAGGGATAGAAAATGTATTGCAACCGTCAAAAAATTGCGCTTTAAGACTTTTTTGTGTTTAGAAGTTTTACAACTGCCAGAATGTATGAAATTTGACACGTGTCCTTTTCATTACAATTGTAGATCTGAATCATAATTGTGTCAAAAAATTCTTCACTATAGTAAGAAATTATAGAAAAAGGCACATATTTGTAAATAATGTTTTGCAATGAATCTTTTCATTCACAATGGATGAAAATATTTTTGTAATTTTAATTATAGCATGTGTTTATCTGCTCTATATTACTTGTGAGAAATGAAAATATATTTTATTTTTGGTTGATAATTTTCGAAATTATCGTTGAAATTACGAATTAAACAACAATATAGATACCCATCAGATATAAAAAAATTTCTGAATTTTTATTATACCTTTACTTCCAACTTTCAATTTTTTTATTGAGGACAAACAAGGACGTTTGTGGCGTAAGACATATACAACGAATTTTGTCAAAATGCGAATATTATAAGTAGCACTATTACATAGAAGTATGCAAGATAGTCTAGAGAATTACCAAAGAAAAGGAAGTTATTTTTCGATACTTTTAGAGAATTTTTGTGGATGTGATCGAGAACGTCTGATTACGTACGACACAGACAATGAATTTTGACCACTTATTATTAGTAGAAGCATAAAAAAAGCCAAGGCCAAAACATCTCCTATATTATAAATATCTTATTATAATAATGAAACAAAATATATTTGCTGCATCCCCTTTATAAGCCATGAAAACTTTCACAGGAAACTGATATTGTGTTTAGGGAGCAAGATCATCAGCTACTTGTATATATGTTGAATAATTATCTATTTAAAACTTCATTCATTATTTTAGAATAATATACTCGCCAACCAAGGAAGAGTGGATATACAGAATTTCCCGAGCATAATATCATTCTAGTTACCTCATCGCTATTTCTGTTTTGTATCGAAATATCAAAATGGATTGAATAATGTGTTTCAATGAATCTGTTTGCATTTCGAGAAGTTCTTTGCAATAATATAAAAGGATTCATATTCAGAACTCCAACTCCTTAACCAATGCACATTAGCGTGGCCGAAAAACACTTTTACTCCAAATTAAACTCAGTATAGAGTGGAAAAGTTTCTTCTTAGTACCAGTAGTTTTTTTAATATAATTTTTGGTCAAATCTTTCGGTTGTGGACTTAACTACAACAGAGTAAGCTACAAGTAATATATCTAAGAACAACAATTAAACGACTGTAATGGTAAAAAATATTCCAACTATAAGGTATTCGTGTTAACTGACGCTGCATGCGGTTGAAAAGGAAACTTTTTACATATGTTTTATTGCTGTTAAGAGGCTGAAGCCATATTGAAAATGATGGCCGTTAGCAACCATAACATACAATGCCTAGTTTCTTAAATCGTTTTTCGGAAATAACCAAAATATGATCTCATCTCCACAATGTGCCGTTCTTTATTCATACTGACATCTAAAACCTTAAAAGAATAACCTAGAAATGATTACAAATAGGCGATAGCAAACAAAAAAAAAATAAGCATGAAAATATAACTTAAAAATATCTCTTTTTTGTAAATATGACGGTAATAAATTAAAGTACAACCCAAAAATATGGGCTGTAATATTATTATGAATCATTCAATGTCGATATTTGCAATAACCATGTTTCATCGAGTTATTTTAAGAAACTAGTCAAATAATGGTGAGTTGCATAGATATTGTAAAACTTTTTTTTGTAACGAATAATAATTACTGCGAAAATATTGAAATGGGAGCAAATTATTAATTCTAAAAGTTCATTTTGTATAGACTGAGTTGACCATAAGTTTAGCTTTTGAGCAAAATAAAGAGCGGTCTGGCTAAAATCAGTAAATAAGCAATTTTTATAATAATTTTAACAACAAATGCATGTCAGTTCTCTGAAAATTTATGTCTTTTCAAAATTAAAAATAATAAGAATTTTTAAAATTTCTTCAACTGTAAAAAATTCACAATTTTCTAGGTTTAGAATAAAATTTAAAAAGTATATTAAGTAAAATCCCATTTAAAGTGCTGGAAATTCGGAAATCGTAATTCTAGTATTGAAAAAAAGAAGATACCTTTTAAATATTTAAAACATGTTTTATTTATCTGGATAAACTGATGTAGACAACATAATTCTTTTATTATATTAGTATTTGGAGCGGTTATGTTTCTCTCATTTCTTATGTAAATAATAAAATATCCATTAAATATTCAGAAAAGAACCCTTAATTTTCTAAATTAGAATCCAGCGCCACGTATTCCTTTTAAATATTTTTAAAATATCCATCTAAATTTTAATTAATCATTCATTTTTTAATTATTTAATTATTCATTTCGATGGATTTAATTGATCTTTAATATCTCTACCTTTAAAAGCAATGCATTTTCCGTGAACTCACTAACATGCGTTTCTAAGATAATTTTAATGAGGGCTGTTAACTAATTTCTTCCAGATCTGCCTTTTATTTTGCTGAAAAATTAAATCTGATAAACCTATTCGCCATACTTCAATGCAATGAAATAGTTACTAATATACGTTGTGGCCTTTCAGTCGAAAGTTTAAAAAATTTTGAAATAAAAATATGATCTCATTTAATGTTGGTAAGATAATTGGCACCATATTGTTACAAAAGTCTTTATGTGGGTGTATGGTGTAAACAATCCAACACGCAGAATGATGGAGAATGAAGATTTATTTACAAATATGCAGGGAAACGCGTAGTACAGGTACAGGAAACAATATTTCTTGCACAGATTACCAATGTAAACAGACAACAAGTCACAGGTAATAACAGTTCAGCACTTTGATATTTAACAACACAAACAGTCAGCAAATAACTAGTAACGACAATAAGTGCTCTTTCAATAGCTCTCAGCTCACCAGCTTTCTAGCTCGCACTGCGGACGAAACTCCAAAGTCGTTCCCAATGGATCAACGCTACTCCCTCTGATCCAGGCGTGGTCCTTATATACTCTCTCCGAAAGGCCTTGACGTCACATGGAGTTTTCTTGTATGCTCAAGCGTATTCCCTTTCCTAGTAGAAATATCGAGGAAAGGGTTGCATTTTCTGGAATCATGTATTTGTCGCCAAGGTCGCAAGATTTGTCGCCAAGTTGCCAAAATGGTCGCCAAGATCAGGGATCCCGGAACAGCCGCTGCCCGTCAATCCATGCTCAATCTTGTAAAACTCTCTTCCCAACCATAAGACTAACATTGCTGGGAAGCGACTTTCCATATTCGTATTAGTAGTTTCTTAAAATGTTAAACAGCAATCAACAGAGATAAAAGATAGTTATTATAACCTAACTCTTGAATTATTCTTAAGAATTATACAGTTTAAATTTTATTCGTGTCTAATTTGATTCATTGTAGTCATATTTAGGAAAACTTAATTCTTACATTATATTCACGTGTTCCCAAATTTTTACATTCAGTTTTTATGGGTGTTAGAGACGTCTCCTCGTAGCGAGTTCTGGATTTCATTTCTCCAATTTAGACGGCTAATATAATCGACGATAGTTTCGTTTCGAAGATCAAATCTGATTTTCGTTAGAACTGAAATGTCTTCTAGAGAATAAGTATTGCATGCTAAGTCTACTAACGACATTATTTAAATTTTAGCCTAAATTTCTTAATTGCAACAAAATGGTGTCGAGTATCATCCCTTTCATCCTCATGTTAACATGCGTGTCATCAATTTGATGTGTTTTTAAATTTTAGAATTATTTATTAGACACTTTTTATTCCGTATATCACTTGTTGCATTCCTCTCGAATTTAAAACTGCAAGCTGCTTACACCACCTCAAAACTGACCGAAAATTCGAATTGAAAAAAATTACAGTAAACTACTTGTGCCGAGGAGCAAATTTTCCGCAATGAGCAGGATTGAATGACGAAAAAAACTCATTTTTGACCCACCCTATTGTAGAATAGTTTCTTATATTTCTTTTATAGGTATAAAATCCTTTTAGCTCTTATTGTATTTGCTTCCAATCAATAGCTGACTGCTTTTATAAAGATTTATGGCTGGATTTAGTTGCCGACTGCGATTTGTGTTCGTAGCGAAATCGAGCCATTCGAGTATGGCTCAAATTGCTACAATAGAATAGTCCTTTAAAAATCGTTTATATTTGTAAGCGACAAGAGTGGAACGACGCTTCTGTTTTTGCTTCTTGGGATTCTTTCTCACGCTTCGTCTTCTCCCGACTTTACGTTTACTGTATATTACCTGATTTTTATATCGTCTATTTTAGCGAAACGTATCTTTTTTTGATTTCGCGAATGAAACAGATGTAAAATTAATTCATGTGCTATGTATAACAAATTGGTATCACTTTATTTTTCTGAACAAATCTTTTCAATGCATGAAGATTGCATGCATGAGCAAAAACATTTAATTTTATCAATAAACATCTAAAAATGAAGGGAAAATTGGCAGAATGTAGTATGCAGAGATGAGAAACAGTTTAAAGTAATCATCATTTATTTCTAAACACATAGACGTAAGACAGTTATAACGACACAGACATGGAGACGTTTTACAAGCGTATAGTTAGAATCAATCCTCTTTCCGCTCTCCGTGACATTTGCATCATGGCATCATCACAATAGCTTGTGATTGGTTGACTATTGAGTGAGGAGAAGGAAAGAAAGTAAACTGCGTATTATTTCCAACAAAAAATATGAAGACTAAGATGCTCTTAGTAGAAATAATATATTTTTTCTTACGAATAAAACGTTTGAAGCATTTGATAAAGACAAATACTTGAGAAAAAATGTTAAACAGAATTTTGTTTTAAATATAGGTTTCTGGCATGCAAAGAAGGCGATTGTATTCTTTGCTTAACGGCAATTTCCTTCTTGGATAAAGTGGGATGTGAACACGAGTCCTAAAAGATTCTTTTACCGATTTCAATCTCTAATAGAAAGTGAAACCAAAATATTTTTCCCCAATTCTCAACAAGAAATATCCAAACCACATTTAAAAAAGATGGTTTGAGTTTCCGTATTAACTAAGCGGAAAGATAAAACATTTTATAAATCCCAATAAAAACATTTCGATTATTTCGAAGTTAGTGGAATCAGCAGAAACAGACTTGTCAAGAAAATGTGAAACCTTTATTTATAAACAAAGAAATACAGAAACCTATTATTGACCAGCTTAAACTAATATCAAATAACGATTCAATTTAAGACGAAAGTTTTGTTAGAAAGACTAATAATGTGAACTCATTTTTATAGCCCTTTTTGCTTTATAGTGACTATATAGACATAGAAAAATTTGCCATCTATAATCCCAGAGCATTTGCGTAGAAACTGTTTTTCCGTGGATAATAAATTTTTTAAATGGAATTCCTATTCTCCCAGAATAAAACTGTAATAAACTTTCTCAAAAAAATGAAGTATATTGTAGATTTAACAGAAAATTTACGTATTTTAATAAAACACATAAATAAATTGTGTAATGTAAATTTCACAGTAGTATGAAAAACTTTACCTGAGCCCCTGTCTCTCCAAGAAATTTTAATTTTTTACAAAGCAAATATGCTTCACATACAACAGCGATGATTGCTTTTAACGGAGCACACGAACTCGATGGTTCACAATCTCCGAAACGTGACACTTGGCACCTATACCCCTGGCTGAAAAGTTGAGTTTAACCTAGTTAACTAATATTACCTGGAAAGAAGATTACTATTAGTGCTGAAAGGGAAGTTATTAGTAGTTAAGTCCAATTAGATGTCTCAATTATTCGTCTCCTTTCGCTTCCATTCAACCTTCCATTCTCACACGCATACAACAAGATATGAAAAAAAATAATAAAAATGAGAAATAAAAGGAAAAAATTAGAAAATAAATAAATAAATAAAAACTTGGAATGAAATGGGCTTGGTTAGTAAATGGGGTAACCCGTTACCTGATTTTGGCACTGGCGTTAGTGACTTCCGTTTCGCATCTGAACTAGCTTCTTGGCTTAGGTCCGGAGAGGGGGTTAGCCTTCCACCTTCCTGAAAAGGGCTAGTTGGCTTTCTTCCTTGTATGGTACATCTTCATGAGTGGGGTAGTCAGCATGCTTGTTTAATCTGGATTGAGAAGTGTCCTTGGGCGCCGTTTCTTTCGGGAGTGGCTGGGATCGTACGTTGTAATTTCTTGGATCGCTGGGCTATTACTGTTTTCTATTTTGTTGAAAAAGCTTATTGTAAGTTTTTTTAAATGCTCTTTAATAGTTTTGAGTTTAATGTCTTTGGTTATATACTTGTTACGAATGAACCATGGTGAGTTGATGATTTGTCGGGCTATGATATTTTGAGCTGATTCTAGTTTTTTGATGTGACTTTTGGCGGCCGCACCCCACACTGGGGAGGCGTAACTCATAACTGGTCGTATGAGTGATTTATAAAGGTTTGGTTTGGTGGAGTTGACTGGCGCAAAAACCATTTTTGATTATGCTGCGCCTAACATATGGTCTACGATAAAATCCTAGTAGAGGAGTTCAGTTAAAAGCAGTGTCATACGGTATGAGGTGTCAATATATGAAGACTATAAAAAGCTTGCAACAAGGAAAAATTGACCTAAAAACATGGTAAAAAATTTAAATCAAAGAGTAAAAACCACTCGTTCTTGAAAAAGTAAAAAGTTGTGGATGATGATCTTTGTGAAGGATGTCTCTAAGAGTGATACAGGATGAGTGGAAACAGCGGATGCGTTGAAGATTAAATTGCGGACATTCAATAAGAATGAGGAGAACAGTCATTTGGCATTGGCATGCTGTACAGAGAGGTGATTTATAAAGGAGTAACTTGTTGCCCAGAGAGAGATTTGACTTCCTGCCTATGAGTGGATAGAGAATGGATTTTATGGCATTGACTTTTTGTCTGTTGTTATAAATGTGTTTTTTGAAAGTCAGTCTTTTATACAGGATAACTCCCATATACTTGGTGCTGTCGCTCTATGGAATTGCTCTGCGGTAAAGTTTCGGGTACCCGGGAGTGTTTCTACGCCGTGAAAAATATGCAGCTTGGCATTTGTCAGTGTTTATTTTTATTTTCCAACCTATCATCCACTTACCCAGCAGGTCCAGGTAGCTGTTTTGATCTTTCGTGATATTATTGGACGCACCTGTGCTCATGATCGCAGTATCATCAGCGAACAGACATAATCGGGTTTGGCAGTTCCTGGGGCTAGGAACGTCATTAATGTAGATGCTGAACAACTTGGGTCCAACCTTGAATCTTTGAACTACTCCAGCAGCTATTGCACGTTCAGAGAAGAGATTACTCCCTACTCGAACGGCAAAGCGCCTTCCTCGTAGATAGGTAGCCATGAGCCTTATTATACTACCTGGGATCCGCAGTCCAATCAGTTTGTAAAGCAGGCTGTCTGTTCAAACCCTGTCGAACGCCTTTGCGATATCCAGAAATACTGCTCTGGTGTCCCAGCCCTACAAAACAAATATGCTTTTCATAACCAAAAAGAAAACAAACTGAACAACTAACTAAATTTAAACATTTGCATTTTAACAAAAAAATGCGCGCAGATAAAGATATTGCCACCCTGAAAGTTATAAATGGCGTCAACTTGTTCACAAAATATATGCCTTTAACTTTTCAGAAATATGATAAAAATATGCATTACTTTTCTTTCGATAATATTTAAAAAAAATTCAAACAAATTTTGCTGGAAACAAATAACATTGTCCCTTAAATAGTTAATCCAATAGAAACTATAACATCACATACACGCACACGCCCGCGCACGCCCACGCATACACACACGCACTCACGTGCGTGATTGTGTGTTTAGTTATTGTATAATTAGTTATCATATAAACATGTGTAGCAACATATAGTTCTTGTTACGCAGGTTTTCGTGGGAATTCAAAAATTTCAAATCCGTGTTAAAGTACAAAGAAGAATTTGAAATTATGTTATTGAAGCTCCCATGAAAAATGTTAAATATTACATAATTTAAATAATTTCCTAAGAGTATTAATAAACAATGTAAACCAAAGCAAAGCTGAAGGAAAATACAATAAAACGAACAATAATTCTTCCGCATCATTTTTTGAATAATTTAAAATCATGACTTACAAAGCTAAACATGGTAAATTATTTTTTGAATTTGTATTTTATTATAGATATGACTTAATGTATCAGGTATTTTTCATTAAATTTCTCATTAAAAATATAAAATGTAAATGTAAGCAGTAAATGTGTAAAGAAAAATTTCAAATTAGATCATTCAAACTTCCATCAAAAATTTTGAGTTATACATAATTTAATTAATTCCTTAAAAAATATAAGCGAAAGCAAAGTTGAAGGAAAATAGGATCAAACAAACAATACTTCTAAAGCATCATTTTTGTTAACAATTTAAAATCAAGACTCACAAAGCTAAACATTGTAAATTATTTTTTGAATTTGAATTTTATAATGGATGCGACTTAATATACGAGGTACATTTATCATTAAAAATGTAAAATGTAAATGTATAAAGAAGAATAAATTAGTTAATTCAAGCTTCCAGCAAACATTTTAAGTTATACATACTTTAAATAACTTCCTAAGAGCATAATAAACAATAACTAATAATAAATAATAACATAATGAACAATGTAAACCAAAAAAAGCTGAAGGAAAATGGGACAAAACAAACAATATTTCTAAAGCATCATTTTTTGAATAATTTAAAATCAAGACTCGCAAAGCTAAACATGGTAAATCATTTTTTGAATTTAAATTTTATTATGGATGTGACTTAATATATGAGGTATTTTTCATTACATTTCTCATAAAAAATATAAAATGTAAATGTATAACGAAGAATTTCAAATTAGTTAATTCAAGCTTCCAGCAAAAATTTTAAGTTATACATACTTTAAATAACTTCCTAAGAGTATTAATAAGCAATGTAAATCAAAACAAATGAAAGTTATCTTCAGTACAGGAATAGATTTATTTCACAAATTTCATATTTTATAAAGAGCTATGGGAATTACACATTTGTTCGGAGAATTAATGACCAGATTCTCTGAAAACGCAATGAGTCGAAAAATACTAACTTCCATAAATCAGCAGCTGACTGGAGCGCGTCTTTCACTCTAAATGCATCGATGCTAATTCTTCTACTCATTCAGTACTTAAAGGGAAGATTTAAAACCATAAAACAGCACCCTGAGGAATTGTAGAGCATGGTAGCGATTAGAGAGCTCCAACTTATTGGCGACAGGGGACCAATGAAGTAAACGAGATAACAGCGATTCAAAGTGACTATCTTTTAGTAAACCCATTAACTTAAAGGGTAAAGACTTAGAATAAGTGGTAAATAGAGTTTTAATGCTTGTATTAAGTATTTGGTTATTACTATTTTGAACCATAATGACAATCCTATAAAATCGCCTCCAAAGAGAGGCGTTTTTGTCTTACAGGCATAATAACGAAAATCGAGTGATTATTGGTTTGAGATAAGAACAGAGATTCAAGCTTGATTTAAATAGTAGTTATCGATTCGAAGAGTTTTTTTTAAATAAAACGAAATTTTAAGTTCAAAACACGCATAAAGAGTTTTTTTGCATTTTTAGAAAATAGGACAAAACAAACAATATTTCTAAATCATCATTTTTTTAATAATTTATAATAATGACTCGTAAAGCTAAAGAATGATAAATTATTTTATGAATTCGAATTTTATTTTCTGTGACGAGATATATGAAGTTTTTTTCAATAAACTTATTAAAAATGTAAAAAAGTAATTCTGGGGTTTATTTAGGGGTGACATTTGAATTATTTGTTAATCATGATAGATTCCTTTTAACATGATTTGGTTCAAGGAATTTAATACGAGGAGAACAGGTTTATCTTGAAACTATTTTACACGTAAAGGACATAAAATTAAAGCAATAAAGATAAAATTAAAAAAATAATTTATGTTAATATCAAAATTATAGATGTTTAAATGTTATGAAATGATATGAAAGCTGTAATTTAAAAATAATATATATACTATATATTTTGAATATGATATTGAAAATTGCTTAGATTAATTAATTAAAATGCAGCCTATCTGAAATCGTGCTAAATAGGATGAAATTTCTTTTTTTAATTTAATAAATTAATTTATATATTTTTCATTTCACTTCATCACATTTGCACAATTAATTAAGTAATTCAATAAGTGTGAGATTTTAAGTTCTCACATTGTTGATGGAATTAAAAAAATCAAGTAATCCTAAGTTTAGTGCTTTATTAATCGTACAAACTTGGAGCAAAAGTCTGGGAAAATAAACTAATAAACTGAGAAAATATTAAATTTAATTTAGAAACCATATTGACATAAAAATTTAAAGTTATTCGAAATGAAAAATAGCAAGCATTTAAAATTATGTGTAATGGGACGATTAGAAAAAGTGCACAATTTACAATCGTCTGGATTAAAGAGTAAAAGTATTACTTCTTTTCATTCATAAAAAAATTGTAGTATCGGAATTATTTTGATTTTGTAAAAAGTTCTTGAACCACTTTTATTCTGAAACCTTTTATTTAGTATAATTTGTTAAAAATACTTTTGATGAATGCATTCACTGAACCATGCAGATTTCTTCATCTCGATTTCATTCTTCAACCAAAATGATAAAATACAGTAAAGTTATTCTTCACTTTTGTTTTTAAAACAGTCTGATTTCAGGACACCAAATCGCTATTTAGCTAATGTTTCTCGCATTAAATTTAAGCAATCTAGGCAATTTTTCTATAAAATCCATGTAGTGTCGTACCATTTACAACTATTGTAAATTATTTCCTTCTTATTCTTCTTTTGCAATAGTTTTTCCTGAAATATGAAAGTGACATCGCCTTATTTTTATTTCTTTACTGAGGAACATCAAAATTGGTCTCAGAAATTTTATAAAATATAAGAAGTTTTCGAAATTTTTACCTTTTTATTTATCTTTTATTTTAGTAAGTGAAATAACTAATATATATTTACAGAGTAATGGAAAAGGATTCCAGCAAACGATTTACGAATAGCTTAGCCATACCAAAGCGAATCAGTTTTAAACAGACACAAATAGGCGAAAAATAGATACTCGCTTGAGATACGAGAGAAATATTAAAAATAAAAGAGTTTAGGTATGGTTTACAAAGCTGGTGCTAGAGAAACATGAATTCTCGATAATCAACGGGTTTTAATTGTGTAAGTTCCTGTTTCACAGAACCTTTAGTCAGGGCTGGATCATCAAATGAACAAAGTAGTCAGCTACCGGTGGGACTACAAATTTAGCAACTCCTAGTCTTCGAAACTTATTCAAATTAAAATGTACCTCTTAAATTTGAAAACATGCTTTTTAGGATATTTTTCATGGTTGAAAATTCGCTTGCCGATCGGTGTAGCCCAATGGTTTCTTCAGTTGGCTGATTAGCTCGCAAATCAACAGCCCTGACAAACTTTTCCTATTGTCATAAAATATATAAACAAAATACTGCAGTGTAGGAGGTATTGAGTTACTAAGATTGGAAACTTTCAGCCGCGAAGAAAAAGGATTTCATTGGCCTCCTAACCTTTATACAAAGACGATGTTTTTGTTTTGTTTTATGTTTTGAGACTTTTTCGCGTTTCCTGTTTCGTTCCTGTACGAAAATATATGGCAAATTTACTAAATCGCGATAGCTTTTAACTCATGCAAGACATTGTCTCTCTCTTGAAAGTGACTCGCAATTCAGAGTTGAAATATAGATGTTAAATTAAAATTCAACAATAAATATCTGGATTCAGATGATTGAGAGAATAAAAGGGGGACCTGATTCTTTCAGTGCCTAAGAGTGGTCTAGCCAGTTTAAAATTCTTTCGCAAGCACACCGCTACTGAGAATAACTCATTTTTCATACTCACTCATTTTTTATAGTTTTTAAATACAATAATTCATTTTAAAGCTCACATTAATGCATTTTTTTTAGTAAATATCTTAAGAATTCTGGATTTTGAATATATGTTATATGCTTCTTGTGAACTCTGCAATCACTACTTCCATTAGCTGCAGTCCAATAGCCGTTCATGCCTGCGATTTTAGAAAGTTAATATGTGTCACTTTCATCTTTGTCACATCATTCAGCTTCACTCTTCTTCTTCTAGATGCGCTTATTTATCTTAGGGGCAAAATAGCGCTTCTAGAGCATCGAGCATAAGGTGTTTTCGTGACATCTCTATGGTAATGGCATAAGCAGTACTTAATTAATTAATTTTCGCAACTTGGGATACAATAATTCATTTAAAGCTCATATTAATGCATTTTATAACATATCTTCCAAGAATTTCGGATTTTGAATATGTTATATGCTTTGAACTTTAATCACTATTTCCATTAGCTGTCCAATAATAAAATTCATGCCTGGGTGATTTTAAAGTTATTACTGTGTCACTTCTTCTAATCTTTGTCACATCATCTCATTTTCTACTTCTTCTTTCTTCTGATGCGCCATTTATCTTAGGCAAAACAGCTCTAGCACGAGTGACATAAGGTGTTTTCGTGACATCTCTGTTTTTGCATGGCATAAGCAGTACTTAATTAATTAATTTTTCATAACTTGGGATACAATAATTCATTTTAAAGCTCACATTAATGCATTTTATACCCCTCCAAGGAATTTCTGGATTTTTTTGAATATATGTTATATGCTTCTTAGAACTTTAATCACTCATTACTAGCTGCAACTATAATAAAATCTGTTCTCAAGGGATTTAGAGTTACTGTGTCACTTTCATCTTTGTCACATCATCTCTATTTTCTACTTCTTCTTTCTTCTAGATGTACATTTATCTTAGGGGCGTTCAGCGCCTTCCCTAGAGCACGAGTGACATATATTTCGCGGGACATCTCTGTTTTGCATGGCATACAGTAATTTAATTAATTAATTTTTCATAACTTGGGATACAATAATTCATTTTAAAGCTCACATTAATGCATTTTTATAACATATTCTCCAAGGAATTTCGGATTTTTTGAATATATGTTATATGCTTCTAGAACTCTTAATCACTCATTTCCATTAGCTGCAGTCCACACAAAATTCATGCCTGCGATTTTAGAGTTACTGTGTCACTTTCATCTTTGTCACATCATCTCTTTCTAATTTCTTCTTTCTTTTCTAGATGTTTTATTTATCTTAGTGCAAAACAGCGCTTCCTCTAGAGCACGAGACATAAGGCAGTGTTTTCGGTGACATCTCTGTTTTGCATGGTATAAGCAGTACTTAATTAATTAATTTTTCATAAGATACAATAATTCATTTTTTTAAAGTTCACATTAATGTATTTCCTTTTAAGTAAATATATTCTCCAAGAATTCTGGATTTTAAATATAGAGTGTTATATGCTTCTAGAACTCTTAATCACTCATTTCCATTAGCTGCAGTCCACACAAAATTCATGCCTGCGATTTTAGAGTTACTGTGTCACTTTCATCTTTGTCACATCATCTCATTTTCACTTCTTCTTTCTTCTAGATGCGCTATTTATCTTAGGGTAAAACAGAAGCTCTCTAGAGCACGATAATATAAGGTGTTTTCGGTGACATCTTTGCATGGCATAAGCAGTACTTAATTACACTAATTTTTCATAACTTGGGATACAATAATTCATTCTTTAAAGCCTACATTAATTACTTTATAAATATTCTCCAAGGAATTCCTGGATTTTTTCATATGTTATATGCTTTAGAACCTTTAATCACTCATTTCCATTAGCTGCAGTCCACACAAAATTCATGCCTGCGATTTTAGAGTTACTGTGTCACTTTCATCTTTGTCACATCATCTCATTTTCACTTCTTCTTTCTTCTAGATGCGCTATTTATCTTAGGGCAAACAGCGCTCTCTAGAGCACGAGCACATAAGGTGTTTTCGTGACATCTCTGTTTTTGCATGGCATAAGCAGTACTTAATTAATTAATTTTTCATAACTTGGGATACAATAATTCATTTTAAAGCTCACATTAATGCATTTTTATAACATATTCTCCAAGGAATTTCGGATTTTTTGAATATATGTTATATGCTTCTAGAACTCTTAATCACTCATTTCCATTAGCTGCAGTCCACAAAATTCAGCCTGCGATTTAGATATTGCAATACTCTCATCTTTAATACATCATCTCATTTTCACTCTCTTCTTCTTTCAGATGCGCTATCATTTATCTTAGGGCAAGTCACATGCTTCCTAGAGCACGAGTGTTAAGGTGTTTTCGTGACATCTCTGTTTTGCATGGCATACAGTACTTTAATTAATTACTATAACTTGGGATACAATAATTCATTTTAAAATTACATTAATGCATTTTATAACATATTCTCCCAAGGAATTTCGGATTTTTTTGAATATATGTTATATGCTTTGTGAACTCTTAATCACTCATTTTACTAGCCGCAGTCCACATAAAATTCATGCCAAGTGATTTTAGAGTTACTGTGTCACTTTCATCTTTGTCACATCATCTCATTTTCACTTCTTCTTTCTTCTTAGATGCACATTTATCCTTAGGGCAACAAGGCTCTCTGTATTAATGAGTTATTACAAGGTGTTTTCGTGACACCCTGTTTTGCATGGCATAATAAGCAGTAATTTTAATTAATTAATGCTTCATAACTTGGGATACAATAATTCATCGTAAGCTCACATTAATGCATTTTTATAAATATATAATTCTGCTGAATTTCTGATTTTTTTGAATTATATGTTAGTATGCTGCTTCAGAACCTTAATCACTCATTTCCATTAGCTGCAGTCCGTCTACGCCTGCAAGTGATTTTAGATTACTGTGTCACTCTTTCAATCTTTGTCACATCATCTCATTTTCTACTTCTCTTCTTTCTTCTAGATGCGCCATCTTAGGTATAAACAGCGCTTCCTTGTATAATGAGTTAGTCATTAAGGTGTTTCGGACATCTCTGCTTTGTACGGCATAAGCAGTACTTAATTAATTAATTTTTTCATAACTTGGGATAAGCAATAATTCATTTAAAGCTCACATTAATGCATTTTTATAACATATCTAAGGAATTTTTTGGATTTTGAATATATGTTATATATGCTTCTAGAACTCTTAATCACTCATTTCCATTACATACGTAGTCCACACAAAATTCATGCCCCGCGATTTAGATACTGTGTCACTTTCATCTTTGTCACATCATCTCATATTTTCTCACTTCTTCTTTCTAGATGCGCTTATTTATCTTAGGGCAAAACAGCGCCTCTGTATAATGAGTACATAAGGTGTTTTCGTGGACATCTCTTGTTTTTGCTGGCATAAGTGGTGGGTTTAATTAATTAATTTTTCATAACTTGGGATAAATAATTCATTTTAAAGCTCACATTTACTTTTTTATAACATATTCTCCAAGGAATTTCTGGATTTTTTTGAATATATATATGCTTCTAGAACCTTAAATCACTCATTTCCATGCAGTCCACACAGTAATTCATGCCTGACGAGTTAATAAGCCGTACTTTGATCTTTGTCACATCATTCATTTTCACTTCTTCTTTCTTCTAGATGCTTGAAGAGTGCCTAGCGCTCTCTAGGAGCACGATACTACAAGGTGTTTCGTGACATCTCTGTTTTGCATGGCATAAGCAGTACTTTTAATTAATTAATTTTCATAACTTGGGATACAATAATTCATTTTGTTCACATTAATGCATTTTATAACATATCTGGAAGGAAATCTTGGATTTTTTGAATATATGTTATATGTTTTGTGGAACTTCCTTTAATCACTCATTTCCATGCAGTCCAATACTAAAATTCATGCCTGCGATTTTAGAGTTAATAAAGTCACTTTCATCTTTGTCACATCATCTCATTTTTACCTCTTTCTTCTTCTTTCTAGATGGCTATTTTATCTTAGGGCAAATAGCGCTTCTTGTATATCGAGCTAAGGTGTTTCTTATCTCTGTTTTGCATGGCATAAGCAGTACTTAATTAATTAATTTTTCATAACTTGGGATACAATAATTCATTTTAAAGCTCACATTAATGCATTTTTATAACATATTCTCCAAGGAATTTCGGATTTTTTGAATATATGTTATATGCTTCTAGAACTCTTAATCACCCATTAGCTGCAGTCCACACAAAATCTATGCCTGCGATTCGGAGATACTGTGTCACTTGCATCTTGTCACATCATCTCATTTCACTTCTTCTTCTTCTAGATGCGCTTATTTATCTTAGGCGATGCCTCTGTATAATGAGCACATATGGGTGTTCTCGTGACATCTCTGTTTTGCATGGTATAAGCAGTACTTAATTAATTACTTTTCATAACTTGGGATACAATAATTCATTTTAAAGCTCACATTAATGCATTTTTATAACATATTCTCCAAGGAATTTCGGACTTTTGAATATATGTTATATGCTTCTAGAACTCTTTAATCACCATTTCCATTATTAGTCCACAAAATTCATGCCTGCGATTTTAGAGTTACTGTGTCACTTTCATCTTTGTCACATCATCTCATTTTCACTTCTTCTTTCTTCTAGATGCGCTATTTATCTTAGGGCAAACAGCGCCCTCTTGTATAATTTATTAGCCGTTGTTTTGGACATCTCTGTTTTGCATGGTATACAGTAATTTAATTAATTAATTTTTCATAATCTGGGATAATAATTCATTTCTCTTTAAAGCTCACATTAATGTAATTTTTATAACATATTCTCCCAAGGAATCGGATTTTGAATATGCTATATGTTTGTGAGAACCTAATCACTATTTCCATTAGCTGCAATTGCAAAACTACAGCCCGCGATTTTAGATACTGCATACTTTCATCTTTGTCACATCATCTCATTTTCACTTCTTCTTTCTTCTAGATGCGCTATTTATCTTAGGGCAAACAGCGCCCTCTAGAGCACGAGCACATAAGGTGTTTTCATGACTCTGTTTTTGCATGGCATAAGCAGTAGGGTGGATCGAAAAAAATTTTTTTCAGAATTTCAAATCCTACCTATACAGAAAAGATGTTCTATGGTATATAGATAAATGGAAAAATAAAATAAAAAATTAAATTTTAGGTTAAGAACCGCCGCAAGGGTGTTGAAGTTTTGAAAAAAATGGAAAAATACCTAATTTTGATTATACGATTTTTTTTAAAAAAGTTATTATTAATTAAAACCTACCTATGCGTAAAAGATGTTCTATGGTATGTAGATTAAGAGAAAATAATAAAAAAATTTTAATTCAAAATTTAATACTGCCGCAAGGAGGTTGAATTTTTGAAAGAAATGGAAACATACTGAATTTTGATTATAGGATTTAAAAAAAATATTATTATTAATCAAAACCTACTTATGCGGAAAAGATGTTCTATTGTATGGAGATTAAGAGAAAAATAATAAAAAAATTTAAATTCTAAATTTAATACTACCGGAAGGGGGTTGAGTTTTCAAAAGAAAATTTAAAAATACTTAATTTTGATTATTGATTATACGATTTTATATTCGAAATAATTGGGTTTTTTTGCAATATAAATAACCAAAAGTGATGATTAATGAGTAGTATAATGTACATTGCAACATTTTATGACTCAGCCCCCCCTTCTCACACCGTCAAATCAGTCCAGCTAAACAACTAGAGCAGTAGGCAATCCCATCTTTTTTCTGTCTCCTGGTTTATCCTCCCACCCCTCCATACGTCGGAAGTGGTACTTCGTGGAACCTTCCCCACAGTCACACCTGTAGTGAAAAAAGTTTTAGCTGCAGTTAGAACATTGGACCGATTTGGTATTTCCGACCGAGCAGGCGCTGCCATCGTGTCAGCTGCGCTTCAAGATGTGGGCATGGCCTCAGAAAGCAATGTTTTGAACGTTGTTGGCAGAAATAAAATTCGGCGTGGGAGAACAAAGGCAAGAACCACTCTATTGTCTCAGGTCATAAAAGATTATGACCATGACCAGTTTGGTTTATACTTCAATGGGTGAAAAGACAGGACTCTATCAATGGAAGACAACTGAAGAAAAGTCATAATAGAAGAACACATAAGCTTGGTAAAAGAACCTGAATCTGAGCGCGTCGGCCACGTGTCTGTAAATTTCGGGAGAGCGCAAATTATTGGAAATAACATATACAGTTTTTTTGTCATGCGTTGACAATGACATAGATGTAACAAAGTTGGTTGTGCCGGAACATCTGTCAGCACAGGTTTCAAAGGAGGTATTATACGTAACATGAAACTGATCCTGAATCGTTCACTACAATGGTTTGTGTGCCAGTTACATGCCAACGAGCTTCCACTACGTTATCTTTTTGCGCACGTGGATAAAACCACAACTGAGCCCAGAAGACTGTCTGGCGAAATAAGAAAATCGTTTGCCGGATGCGAGAAGCTATCTGTAGTTTCATCCACGCCAATAGAAAACATGCTATGTGAAGTGACTAACAAAAAAGACTTAAGTACTGATCAACTGCACTTAATGGAAATTTGTGAAGTGATAAACTGCTGACATTGCAGATAAAGTCTGTCGAAGATAAATCCTGGAAAAGTTTGCCACTCAACGTGACTTAGAATCGCGAACAGAATTCTCAGGTTCAATGTAGCTCACGAAAATTCACCCGAAGCTTTTTTGATATTAACGGCATTCATTACAAAAGTTTATGCATCTATGTGGTTCAAGATCAAAACGAAACCATAATTTATGAGGCACAGCATTTGCATCAATCAATCGTTCTATCGCGTTATTTCTCGAATGATTTGAAGGATGTCATAGACCCTGTTATTAAAAGAAACTGATTTTTTGGCCATCCAGAAAATGTCCTGATATCAATGCTAGCTGACGACAGAAATCACATTAGCTCTTCAAAGTGTTCTGAAAGCACGTAAAGTCATTGCCTACTGCACTAGTTGTTTAACCGGACTGATTTGACAGTGTGGGAAGGGGGAGCTGAGTCATAAAATGTTGCAATATACATTATACTACTCATTAATCATCACTTTTGTTTATTTATATTGCAAAAAAGCAATTATTTCTAATCTAAAATCGTATAATCAATAATCAAAATTAAGTATTTTTCCATTTTTTTTTGAAAATTCAACCCCCTTTCGGTAGTATTAAATTCAGAATTTAAATTGTTTTATTATTTTTCTCTTAATCTCCATACCATAGAACATCTTTTCCGCATAGGTAGTTTTTGATTAATAATAATTGTTTTTTCTCCATTGAAGAGCGATTCACCCTAATAAGCAGTACTTAATTAATTAATTTTTCATAACTTGTGAATACAATAAATCATATTAAAGCTCACATTAATGCATTTTTATAACATATTCTCTAAGAAATTTCGGATTTTCGGAAGATATGTTATATGTTTCTAGAAATAATATTTTAAGATAAACAAAAACATTATAAGAATTATCCAGTTTCTTTTTAGAGTTTGCTTTGATTTATACATTCACTAATTTACATTGAATCAAATATGTTTTCCTTGTAATAAAATGTTATAAATATAAATGGTTTAAAGTAAAAAAAATATCGATTTCTGCATAAGAATAATAAGATCATTATATTTCGTAAAATATAATGATATTAAGTGTTTATGATGACAGAATTACAAGTGGAAAGAACAATGTAGGATATATTAATGTTCTTAAATGAAAACAATGTTACAACAAAACTAGTTGTAACTAAAACTTGTAGCAACTAATCTTCTCACAAAATGCCGAAGGAACCATATCCATAATTATATTTACTTAATTATTCAAATACATATCCCTTTATTTTACATTTTTTCATTTCATATCTCGAAATATCAAACGAGCTAGAAATAGAATATTCGTCTAATATTTAAATAAATTAATGTTTTACAAACTGAAGCTTGATATAATTAGTTTAATCAAAGAAGAAATTAAGACGTCCAGATAAGTTAATCTTCTGCCCAAAATATTTATTTAAACGAATGAAGGCCTTTCAAATTAATAAAACAAAATCGTCTCGCATCTGAATTTCTCACTTAATTATTGTTTAGTTATAATCTCGATAATTAAACCATTTAAAAAATAAGAGACATAAATATGCATTCAAGATATTAATTCTAAGTCTTCTTTTGAATATATTGCTTAATTAAAGCAGCAACGTCAGAAAGATAAATTTTAATGGAAATAAACTAAAATTGCATAGTTATGTAATTTTTTAAAGTCATTGCTTATTAGTATTACTAAAAATGAATTTCCTTTTCTTTCCAGAATCAAGTATTAATTTGATTATGGAAGGATTTAGTTCTTTTAAATGCAGAACCTGAAATTAAAATGGCTAGAATAATCACTCTAAAAGAAATATTTCTGAGTTTAATTTCGGTTAAATTCCGAACGGCGCCGAAAATTTTTCACTCCATCTAAATGTAATGCTAGGAAAAATCTTTAAGGAAACTTAAAAGTCAGATAGATATTTTTCGTTTTTCTTCGAAGGGACCGCATTGATTCTGCAGTATCTTTTAAATGATTAAATCCTACCTGAGAATTTCAACTATTACTCATAATAAACATTCGCGCTGCCTCTTTTCCCATCAGCGATCAGCGACTAAACATCCCAGAGTAGAGAATTGCGTGCAAAGTTAGGAAGCGCTTCAACTTATAATTAAAATCGACCGCAAAGTCATTTTGCGGTAGAGCGAAATTTCTCTGCATATGTCGGCAGGATTCAGGAAAGTGCACGTAATATTGGACAAGATACGAGAACTGGCAGGTGGCAAATATTTGGAAGGAAAGTGGTAAATAAAGGAGCATTTATTGGAAGCCCTTTTTATAAATCTTTGCGTGAAAATAATTACTTGGAAAGCGATGTTCCCGTCACGTAATTGCAATCAAAATTAGATATTTAAAAAAGCATTTACTGGAAATAAATTTAAGTTGAAATGATAATATATTTTCCTCATGTTTTGAATTTTACTGAAAAGCAGAGAATAAATCAGTCTACTTGTGTGATAAATAGGTGAATATGGTGAATGAAGTGGATTCGCTATTCTTCTCCTTATGCTTTTTATAAATTTGAATTTATTCAATCTGATTTTTTGACAAATATAATTGAAGGAAAATGTCTTTTTGAGTGAATATTTAAAAAAATCTATGCATAATTTTTAAGTATTTTGTTTTTGAGTATTTCTATTGGGGTATAAAATTGTATGAAACTGAAAAGACACTGAGCATGTTGAAAGAAGTCGATTAATACATTCGCGGACGAAAATGCAGTAGCATTTCGTTTCCTTGCGATGCAAAATCTCATTAATGCTATAACATTCAAATTTATAATTCATATTATCTTGCCTCAAATTCTATAAATCCATAATTTCTTCACAAATTATTAGGCAAAGTAAGTTTTAGCTTTTCGATTGAGTATTTTCATTCTCTTCTGTCTTTCCTTTGTGTGTTTAAATTTTATATCCTTAGATAACATATCCATAACATCTGTAACCCACAGGCTTAATAATTGCCTATTTAATTTTTACACATAAAAATGCTTACCAACTGAGAACCTTCTAACGTTTCAAGTGATTTTAATATTTGATCATATATTATAATGCAGCTTATATTTAAGTTTGTTATATCTACTGAAATTTTTCTTTATGAATGAAGTGCTTAAAACAAAATGCTTGACTTAAAAACATTTCTTCTTTGCTTCGGCAATTTCAGAATTGCCTCATTGTGTTTGACTGACAAAATGTTGAAGAAACAAAGTAAATCCATTCAGCTAGCAATTTATGTAACATTTAACGGTTCATGTTAGATCAATCATATTATAGTAAGGCAGGGGACCCAAAATATTGCCTACATTCCTAATATCGCCTACCATGGTTTCTACTTGATTGAAAGGGGTGTATGGTGGACACTACCGGAGCTTTCCTCTTCAGTAGTTGTTAGAAGAAACCATTTGAATCTGTGTTGCTTTTCCTTTTCTCTGGGAATTTTTGCTGATTTTCGTGTTAAGTTAATTAATAATAATTTTTCGTTCTTATTCCCAATATCGTCCAGTTGATATTCCCATTATCGCCCATTTGAGTATTCCCATTATCCCCCATTTGAGTATTCCCATTATTGCCCTATCCCTTTGAGAGGCACTATATTATCTTTAAAAATACATGGTTGATGTCTTATTACCTGACAATGCTCTTAAGTTCGTTTTTTATTTGATGTTCTATTTAGGGGAAATGTGCTAAAAGAATACTTTAACTATATTTCTAAAAGTACAAAAAAAATTGTCTTGTATTACTTTCCTTTTGTTGTGACTTAATTGTCATGTTCAATAAAAAAAGTATGATAATAACATAAGTTACGCTTTATTTCAATCCATTTTAGACACAGGCTATATTAGATACATATGGTAGGCTATATTAGGAACACTGTTTTCAGCAGAAAATATTTAGCGGTCTAAAAAAAAATATTGGGATGAGTGTTAAACTTATGTGTTAGAGTTTTAATTCAGTTTTTTTTCTGGTTAACTGTCCAGATAATAGATTGGAACAGTTTTTAGACAAATTGCACACGAATTAGTCCTCTTGTTAAAATAATGGCTTATGTGGGCGATTATCTATAAACGATGAAATCTTAATAGCATTTTTTTCATCTAAGGCGATGCATGATTTAAAATAAAATAATTATTTATATCTTAATGTTTCAGACACCTAAGTATAACTAAAACGAGCAGATTATTGGTATGGTTTCAATGACGTTTCTATACAAATGCAAACATTAGTGGCATAAAAATATTAACTATTTTATATTCAGCTTGCATTAGTAAATTGCGTCTCAGCAGTTTTCAGAACGTTGAAAATATTTCCGCTCAAATGTATTTTTAATCTAATATATTTTATGGTTTACAAGCAACAATAATTATGGTCGGATATGTTAAGATTAACTGAACTGTAGCTCATCTTCTTGAAATACCGATTTTTGTCTTATATATTTGAATGATAAGAAATTAGTATCCTTGTAATCAGAGTATGTGTTATTGTAATGAATATCGTGTGTTTCACTGTGACTGAAAGTTAATGTATTCTCAAACTGATTTGTCTCAGGCCTGTAGAAGCAAAAATGATGTAGAGTTTAATTTAAATTACTTACAAATGTCTGGACGACTAATAAACTTTTCCCCTGCAAACGGAAGATGACCTAACCTATTGAAATTACGAAATATTTTGAAAGCAATCCTTTGAAAGTGCCGACACACTGATTAATATTCATAAAATCAAAGAAAATACATTTCCTGTCAGTACTGAGATAATTGATCGTTGAAGAGTAAATTGTTTTCATCGCCAGTTAAATGCAGTTTCATAGAAATAACGTTTGCATTTCATTTTTTGATAATTTTAAATTTGAATAGTAGCACAATGAATTCTAATAAAACTCATACCCACTGTTTCTAGGAATGCAATTTATAAGGAAGTAAAATTCATTTTAAATAAGTCGTTGCAAGTTCCTTTTATTATAAATTATGATTTGCCAATGGGCAAAAGGATTGAGAATGTTATGTTAACAGACAAGTTTCAATTTTCAACTAATCAGTACTATTTGCACTTATAAATTCATTTTTGTTTTGGAGCAGTTCAAATCAAAAGAACTTTAGCATACATTTTTGCAACAATTTTAATTATTGATAAAGACATAACATTTATATTTCGTCATCTAGAAAAACAACCCTATATGTCGTGTTTTGAAACCATCACTGTGCTTTTTAAAAGCTGTTAAACTAGATTGCTGTTAGTATGAATATTTTATGTAATGAAAAAGGTAAGCATCAATTTAATGAACAAGCAATGAATCTCATAAGTTTCGAGATAAACTATGTAGTAATATAAATCGTCTGAACTAAATCAGTCATATTATTTGATCCTGATAGCAAAATGTTTGTTATTTCATGAGCTTACGAAATTTGAAATTGAACTAGTTCATATATAAGAATTTCACTTTTGACAAAATATGAATATTAGTTTGAAATAACTTCCTTATAATTTTTTCTTCTTTTATTCACTTGAGAGAAGAAACTAATTTTAAACTAACGTAATATTATCAATGATAGCAACAAAAATAATATAAACGTGAAGAAAACTGCAAATACAAAGTTTCTGATTATAATTAAAAATATAACCTATGTAGCTTTGGCTTCTCTAACAGAGATATATCTGTAAAGTGACATTTTATTTTTTTGGAGTCCCTTATTTTTTAAACAGATAAAAATTATCTACATTTTATTTGACAAGGTTAGAATACCCTAAATATTTGCGAGATAACGCAGTAATCCTTATTTTCACTAAAAATAAAATAACAGTCGAAGCCTTCAGGTAATTAGTCGCTAATGGAAAGAACTCTGGACTTCTGATCGAAAGAAAATGTTTATGCAGCATCTTGCTTGTTACTAAAAATACAGAGGAATCTTTTCCGCTACAAGGTGACTCAGATTTGTGATTAGTTTAAGTTACCTGAGAGAATTTTTCATTTGCCAAACAAGAAGAGCTGAAAATTTCAAGGGAAGCGTTCCGAAAACTAAGGTAGAGTAACAAAATTTCCATTTACTCCAGTCAAAGTGTATGCAAAAATTTCTTAAGGTACCCTTAAAGCCGACATCTTAATTACATTTTGTTAGCTTCCTAAAATAAAGAAGTTCAGAAGTCCTTTTTGGAACTAAGAGTTTTCTTTGCTGCAATTCGCATTTTAAGCAGGAGGAAGTGGTAATTCTTTAGTTGCTTTTTAAAAAATGTATACGTAACTGATTTCAATTAAGCTTTTCTTCGTTAGATTGAACAAAAGTATCAATATTTTAAAATATGCATGAATGCTGTTTAGATGTGCTTCTTAGTTGTCTATTCACGCAATTAATTTGTCAAGAGTTATGGAATTCAATACTTAAATAAAAAATTCCTTATTAGATATTTACATGTTATATCGGCTATTTCAGATTAATATGTTAAACTAAAGAAATTTATAACATATGAGTATATACAAACAAATATATTTTGTATAAAAGTAGATATTACAAATGAATAATGCTTGAAAATTTTGAAGATTTAGATGTATGAAGGTTTTAGAGTGTAGAAAGTCCCTGTATTTTGAATTTCATTTTCCAGTTACAAATTGCCTAATTTTTCAGCCCTATACGTTACATATTTATAAAGCAGAGCGGCCATTGAAATGAAATGACACATATTATCCTCAAGTCACTTGAAATGTAGAAAATATCTTTTAATTCCCTTTTAATTGTCATGACTTGCTTTCTAATTCTAAAGATGAAATTTTGTAATCGATTTTTCACTCAATTCCTGATGTAATAGAGATTTGAAATCTTTTTAATTGCGTGGTTTCGATGTCAATACGACATTTAAATATTTTTCCACTAAATTATTATTTAATTGATTAATTTTATCAAATTTCCTTCATACTGGAGCTGCTTCATATTGTCGTATGAACTCCCTTCAGTGGTTATTACAACTTTGGTAAAATCCATGTCACTTACAATAATTGTATTTTTATAAGGTTCTTTATTTTTTTTCTATTTATTATATATCCAATATTAATTTTTCCTCTTTGTTTTAATACCACGGTTTAAGCAGCAGTTAACCGTGCATTGGTACTTATATATAAAAATCAATGATGAGGACTAGAATCACGTGATAAATTTTATAAAAACTGATTGGAAGTTCCCCAATATTTATAGTAGTGAATTATAAAAGACTAAAAAGTTGAAAAAAGAAAGAAGTTTTCGTTTTTATTGAGTTAATAGCAAACTTTTCAGAAAACGTTTTTTATTAAATTTATTTTTCTGTCTGAATCCATCCATTTAAAACGACGTTTTAACTAGAATAAGGTTTAAATTTAAGTTCATATTAACATAAAGATTAAAACATCAATTCTGTGTTCATTGCGCCATTTCATTTGGTACCACTACATTTTATATTGCATGTCACTCTAAATAACTCACTGTAGGGTAATTAGTCAGTCAAATGATATTTCGATGCTCACATGATATCTCACGATGCTGGATGCAAACTTTTTCAGAACATTTTGAATCATGTGTAGAATATCAATTAAGGTAAAGAATAATTTCTACCCTTTCTTGTGTGAAAAACATTTTGTAAAGTTGTTCCCACTTGCTTTAACCCTTTATTTACTGAATTTACCTACTAGCAACTTTTTAATTTTGTTTTTTAATCATTAGATAATTTTTGTATGTAGAATAACCCTGGGAATGAGGAAAACACTTTTTTAATTAATTAAAATTACTTAATTAATTTAATTAATAATTGAAAAATTTTATTTTCTGCCTTCAGCTGCCATTTACTGCTTGTTATTGAAACTCCATTCTCCGTGTTCTTGTGAATACTGTCAGGAAAAACGGCCATTTTGCGAAGGTATGAACGTGATTAAAGCAGTACTTTAAAGTACCGTCAGTAGATGAAGGGTTAAAGTCCTACGGATAATTCCATATATAGAATTCGAAGAAAACATAAAATAAGCAATATAACAATCTTTCATAACAATTTTTATGATTTGGTATTTTAAGACCTCATTTGTTATTTATTTACATGATCATTAAGATCGGCAAGATAAATAATAAATGAGGTAAGAGTAATCGAGTAAATAAATCGAGAAAAATATATAAATGGGTAAATGTTATACTGACCTCCAAAAGTTAAGGTACAACCTAACGAAACAAACATAAAACAGCAACTTAAGGCACTAAATGGATATAAAAACATTATATTAGAGCAATTGTGCATTTATTTATTGAATTTTTATCAAATTTTAGCTTAAAGCATACTTAAGAGTTAAACTATTATATCTTTCTTTTTACAAAATCCACTGTCGGTGAGAAATTATTAATGAAAGATATCTATTAAAAAATAAATGAGTTTTTAATAAGGAATGTTTTCTGTCCATTGGCGGCATCCATTTTCTATACTTTCAATTGCTTGACACCGAAATGTAAAGTAAAGACCTTCCATTTCGTTTTGCCTTTGCTTCCAAAGCTTATTTAATGACTTCGGAGGGGTACTTAAAGAAGCCAATTGCTTACCAAGGTAGTTCCAAAGATACTCAATCAGATTAGGGTCCAGAGATTGAGTTGGTCAGATTAGCTCCGCATCATTCACTTCAAATCTTTGACTTCCAGATGTTCCTTGCGAAGATAAGATCGGTGAGGTCGAGTATCATCATCCTTTGACTTTAGGATGAATTACTCACCAACCGCACCAGCATATGGCCTGACATATGGATCGAGTATCTCGACTATGTATTTCACAGCGTGAGAGGTCTTCATGGAGAACATGGAGCGTAGTGTGACCATCCAGAGATAATACACCTCTTCTATAATTGTGACTTTCAAAAATGTTAGATTGAAAGCCTCTGGTGCCAAGTTCTCTTCATATCAGTATATGATATAAATCACTGACCAGAAAAAATACAGACTCTTCTAGGAAAAGTACAGAGGCCCATTTCTGTCTGGTAAATGGTCTCTCTTTTGTCGATTAAGAGGGACACACAAATGCATACAAACCTTGATTGTGAAGAAGTCTTCTGACAGTAGTAACCGATATTCTCGTTATCGTTATCGCGCAATAGAATGAAAAGAGCTTAAACACAGTAGTGGTCTTCCTTCTTCAGGCTTAAAAGGGCTAGAAAGCGATCTTCAAGTGTGACCGACCTGTAACAGGTCTTGTCGAAACTGAAATTTCAAATTAAAATTGACACCAGAATCTTTAGGGAACAAAAACTTTGAGACACATTAAGCCTTCCAGCAGCAACAGCTTGTATCAAATCCGTTTCCATCCACCCTTCTGCCCGTTATATTAACGAATCTGATATATGACTTCTCTGAGACATTAACAATGATATCTTCTTCGATAAAATTTAAGAGTTGCTGGCTTTCACCATAATTGTTCACAAATTTCGAAAGCAGGATATTAAAATCTTTTTCTGGCTTCTATAAATTTACCAATATGTTAAAAAAATAAGCAATAAAAATGTTACTTCCATTTAATATTATTGCATCTAACAACCTTCATATAAAGCATATTTGTAATTATATATACCATATTGTACTACCCTTAATTGTATTTATTTAATGGTAAACTTCAAAAATATAGGCTGTGCATCAACTTTTGGAGGCCAGTGTAGATGCATTTACTCTAAATTATGTCGAAATTTTTTATAAAAAATTGAATATATAAAAAAACATTTATTGAGATAAAAATGAAATATTGCAAGGAAAATCATAAATGCTTAGAAATTTATTAGTATGAATTGTGATAAGTAACAAAGTTTACTTGAAAGAAACTTTTGAGGAAAGTACAGTATATTTTTAAATTTTTGAAGGACATTATTGCTATATTTTCAGCTGTTATAACCCATGATGAATTTTATTTGCTGCATATTTAAAAATCCACATTAAAAGCAAATAAATGTAAATTATGTTTAAAATATTTGAAACATATAATATCTAAATGATTATAAGTATAAATAGCGTGGAAACAGGTAGAAAACTCTTTCCATGTTTTAAAAGCATTTTTTCTGTTTGTATGTACTTTGTATTATTCCGTTAAACAAAATTAAATTTTAATTTTCAATAAAAATTAAATATTGGCTTATTATTATTATTATTAAATTTTTTTATTAAAATATGTCTAGTCAAAATATCATTCTTCTCTTGCAAATACACACAATCATATCTATGAAATTTATCGTTTCCAGCAGATCATGGATATACTGATATTCATTTGGAATTTTTTAATTCTAATTAATTTTTTCAAAAAAAAGACACAACAGATAGTTTATTTAAAATAAGATTCATACGTTCAAATAAAGTTTATATTTCTACTAAAATTTGTCAAACTTTATTCTGAGTAATCAATATTTTTGTGAGACGCCGCACCTCAAAAATTATTACAAACACGCTCAGAATATTTCTCACACGATGAATATTCAGAAATGAAATACTACAGTTTCAATAGCTTAGTTCAGTTTAGTTATATTAACGTCCCGATTTAAAGCAGAACAAGGTGAATTTTGGGACGGACCTTTTAATTTTGAACCGTGCTCAGATGACTAGGATACATCTGAATTGTTTTAGAAGCATATGCATCTTTTCTTATACTGGTTAATCTCGTGTCCTCTATAAATTTTAAATGAAAAGAACCGCTTTGATGCTAATAATATAAAATAAGGTGTGATTTGTTAGATTAGAAAAATATAAGGAAACTGTTAAAAAGACACTCTATGAAATATAATAATAATAACAACATTAAAATTTACAGTTATTTAAAACTAGCCGCCTTCGGCGACCAGATTGTTCGCCGGGAATATGATTTCAATTGAATCTCGTATGCATAATTTGATATTAGTGGTTCCCTTAACAACGTAATTTTAAACATCAGATTGTGCTAGATATTTAACCCATGTTCTTTTAGTGGCCTTGCACAAGTTCAGTTCATTGTCTACATAAATGTCCCGGACCATGCCATGTAACATCTAATTGCACGTTGTCTAAGTCATATCCACTTTCTTATTCCTCTTGCCAAATATGCATTTGATTTCAACATTAGAACGGCACAACACATTTTATGGCCAGCGGTATGTTAGCTGGATTAAAACATGCTGAAAAAAGAATAAAATGATAACCATATCATATAGTTTACTGGATATATTTCTTAATATTGTGATATCTCAGACAGCTTGGTTTACAAATTCCACAAAAATTTTGATGACATAACATATGAAAGCAAAATATATTAGGATATTAGCACAACTTTTAACAATGAAAGAGAAAGAAGCAATTAAATATTTTTAAACAGAGAAAAAGGTTTGAATTGCGTTTCAACAATGAAAAGTATTGTTGTAAATTATGCCAAAAAATATTTTAATTTTTTTTTAAATTAAAGAAAAAGATTGTACTGCAATTTAGTTGATATCATTGAAAAGGTAATTTTTCGCACTTTCAGATGGCGTAAAAATGATTTTTCAGCTGTAATATTTGCTGAAGATATTAAGGAAAAATTCCTTAATTTAAGATAACTTTTAATTAATAAAAATTTCAGAAAAGGGCTTCGAGGTGCGTATTCTCACCCTCCAAAATATATTTGTGCTTAATTTCGTAGTTCTATGTTTAGAGGTCCGCCCTGTAGAGCGGCAACACACACACACGTTCTCTTTTATTATTATTAGAGATTTAATATTTTATGATCACAATATCGAGAATATCAAACCAGTCAATTTCTGTTCTTTTATGATATTTATAAATTGGAGACTGTTAAGAGCTCATAATATCAATACAATTATCAAGAAGTCTCAGTTTTCGAACGATATTCATGAATATGAGACCGCAATGAGCTAAGTACATTTAGCGAGCTAAAGGATCTGTTAGAGGACAAGTATAATTTAACCCCAACAATTTAGCACTTTTGTTATAAATTATCCTTTCAGTTCATATTTCACAAGCAAGATTTTTCTCTAATTTCCGTAATATTGTTTTAATGTAGAAGTCTTTATATAAATAACATTCGTAAAATTAAAATAATTCAGAAAATAGATTGAAAGATAGGTTTAGAAGATAGAATTATTACTGGCTTTTAGAATATGTTCTAAACTATATAAAACCTTCAAAAGCTGAAAGCTATTTATATTTATTGATTTTTTTCTAAAATAAACCGGACACTTTTAGCAATTACCAATCTGCGAAACGAACGAAATAAGAAGACAATGATGTACTTCTCTCTTTACCAACCTTTTCTTAAAAATTTGAAATATGAATAAACAATATGAAAACAATTTCTTCAACAGCTATCGAATTTTCAGTCTTTTTCTCTTGGAAGATAAAACGCATTTTTTCCTTGAGATGCAACTATGTTGTTGAAATACTTTTCTTATTAAAATTACATGTTGTTTTACTAAGCTGTTTTTGTTGCAAACATTATTTTGAGTGATGGTATGCCCTCCAGTCATATAATACATACACTTAAACGTGGTTTAATGACCAATTTTGTCATTCATCCTGCTGAAGGCTGATAAGAATGTCTGGCGCTAGTATTTCATTTTTATGGAAGGCAGTACTTGTTTTTATCGCTTACTTGATGATTGCTTTCAGAACAGAGAAAGGGGATATTCACAGAATAACTGGCTGATGCAAAAGGTGGTTTTGATTTTGCGATGGAATCAACAGACATGCATGCTAAAGAATATTAAAACAAGTTTTAAGTATCCGTATCAACATTCACTACGCAATGATTCGTGTTTACATTACATAAAGGTTTGTATTTCTCAAATTACATTTGAATGATTTAAAAAAATGTTTCCCAAAATAATTCATTTATTACATTTTTTATATTAGTAAGATGGTTTTTTGATAAAGACTAATGAATTAATTAAATTTATAATTAATTAATTTGCCACAAATTTGAATATTTTCATGGGCTTTGAAAGCTCAACACCAGCTGTAAAAAATGATAGAAGAGAGTTTATCATTTAGATTCCTGCAGTTCAATTGATTCCAAAGGATAAAACAAGAAAGCAATACCATTAAACTGAGATTTATCACATTTTTTTTTTATTGCACACCTTTCGGTTGTGTCAGTAGTTATAAAAGCTTGAGGCAATCAACAAGCTATTTTATTCAAAAACAGCATAAACAAATTATAACTCATTGCGAAGTAATCTTGTGATTTAAGCTCTTACAAAGAATTTCAGAGCAGTTAAATTCTTAAAAAGCGTTATTTAGTCGTCCAAACTAATTATTGAATGTGCGTTCATTAACTGATGAGCTTCAATATGACGTTAGAAATAATATCGAGTTCCTTAGCTGGTATCACTGGAAGGTGACTATTTTGGATAATCTCTGAGAAAAAAATAATTGGTATGCAAATTGGCTTAGTAAAGATACGTTTTTCCATGAATAAGGTATATATTTCGCAGTAAGTTACAAACAGATGAGCTGCATTTAACATGATGAAACTCAAAATTACATGTGCGTATTAAAGATCCGATGTAAGAGACTAAGAATACTGAAATTACAAGGGGAAAAACCCTTATTTGAATTGAAATCATGTAAACAAGTAAAAAGCGCCGCCTAACGTTGAAGCTGTTTATAGTTAAAGTATTACCACCAAAAAATCAAAATATAAACTAACATATTAATACTGAAATAAAATTAACAAATTATTAGGATTTTGAACATACTCCAACCACCTGTCCTAGAATTACTCTACAGAAATATTGACGGTGAGTTCGATCAGTTATTTACAGGCCTTTCGGTGAGACTATTGGCTATTTACAAATTTTTATTTAACTTGTTTTAAATCCGTAAAGGTGGAATTTTATAATCTATTTTTCATTCTCTTCTTGATGTGGTAGACTTTTGAAATTTTTCCAATTGTGCTTTGTTGATTATACACCAATACTGATACACCAATTTACTGAATTCAGAACTCGGTTATTAATTACTTGGTTAAGTTAATTACAAATTGAGTCCATGCCGGTGGAGATATTTGGTAGGGAATTTCAGAAAAAAAATGGTTTAAAGATTCAAAATATTTGTGGTAATGAATGATAAATTAAAGACTAAATCGCAGAAAATAATTAAAATAAAATAAAATACCTGTTAATAAGTCATAAAAGTTCATTTCAGAAACTTTTTTTTAATCAAATTTAGGCTTATTTTATAATAACAATCCGTACCAACATATCAGTATCGGAGTCTGTCCATATAACTATTCCTGCTCCCCATACAATTATGCGTTGCGTCTCTTTTTTTTATGTAAACTATGTCTTCGGCTGAAGCATTGTTTATTGGTTTGTCCATTAATTATGTGCTTGCATGGATGTCAGATCTTCTTCTTTATTCGCACGTAATCCCCATGTAAATATCAGGAAACAATGGATTTACCATTAAAATAATCGGAAGGTACTAGAAGGGCATATTCCATAAGAAATTGATCAAGAGATAAAAGACAAATGGTGGATTCATCATTTGGAGCACTCAATAAATAGTCGGGAGTTATTGCAAGCCTTTATTTGCATATGAACCTTGAAGAGTTCTGCAAATGTCAAATGTGTCTACTCAATAAGAAATAAGAAGCAGCACTTCAGGCAATTGAAAGGCGCTTCCCACAAACAGCCGAAGTGACTAGAAGCTGGCAGGGTGACACGAAATTTAGTTCTTAATGGCGAAAATAAAGGACACAACTTTGCTTCTGCTATTGACGAGCAAAACATTTTAGATATGATTTTATTTTTGACAAAGACCTATGAAAGCTGTGTCATTGTCGCAGCATATGTAGCGATTTGTATCACTAATCGCTGTGCGAGCTTCCCAGTTTCTCCAGTTAAGCAGCGCTACAATTTATTTGTAAATAATACAACTTTTTCTTCCTCTAGAGTTTTCTAAAAATGTTGATATTTGCTGAGATATTAATGTTCTTTAATGTTTCTTAGTCTTTGTTTATTGTTAAGTTTTTAGTTAATAAATGATCTTTTTCTGCTAGATAGCTCTACAGACTTAACACATTATCATACAGACTACAGGGCGAGGTAATCCACGTATGACTTTGGCACTTTCATTTGCAGTTATGGAATTCACAATTATGGGGTTTATAATTCAAGGCTAAACATTGTACGTGGTCAAAGAAAAGAAAATCGCAATCCAAACCTTGATTATTTCGCTAGCTCATTGCTTTTATAGATGTTTGGGAAAACAGACAGAGACCCATATGTGTTTCCAAATATGTTGCTTTCAGATAAATCAGAATCTTAAGTCCGGACTTGTTAAAATCACTAATCTTTCTTTATATATTCACTTACAGAAAAGCAAAATATCATGATAGCATTGGGCAACAACATTGCTCTGAAATAAAATTTAACTGATTTCGAATTCATCGCCCTAAATCTAAAAGCAAAGTATCTTTCAACATACTGAGAGGTACTTTTTTCTGTACTGAACAAAGAAAAAAATCCCTTGATTTATTTTAAAATAAATTTATCTCCAACTGAATATTTAAACTGTGCGCTGCTGCTCATTTTATATTACTTGATAAATTAACTTTTTCGGAGAATGTATTTTTTATTCCTTCTCGTATGCCTTTATTTTTAAAAAAAACTTTCTGAAGCAAATTTCTTTTTTATCTATATGCTTATATCAAACAAACTTTTAGACCCGCAAGATTCAATAAATTTTTAACTGAGTATACAAACACATACAACTTTTTCCCTAATATATATAGAATTCCATTGATATTATTATTAATTTTGCATTAGTTTCCTTATTATAACTGACATTCTCCTTTCCATCTTTTGAAAGGAAACTTTTAATCTCGTTCTTGAAAAACATTATTCCCTTAGGAAATGGAAATAAATAAATGCACATGCGATCTCTTTCAAGCTCCGAGCAGCAGCAGAATTTTGGATTTATTCAATTACTTCCAACACAGGGTGAAATTTTCTGTTTCGCATTTCAGTTCAATTTGATTGTTTTTTGAGACGAAATGTTTAATCAAAGGCATTTAAAATAAACACAGAAAATACGGAGGAAAGGGGGGAAGGGCGAAGTGGGCGAAATGCAATATTTTATGCAAATCAATTTATCGTGCTTTGTTTTCTCTCCTACAAAAAGAATTACTCGATTATATTTCCTCCTCGATAAGAACAAAATTTCTCCATTTTGAAGCCCTCATGCTCAATACCCCTCTCTCCTTTTTTCGTGTTATTAAGACAAATATCCCATGGCTTTGGGAAGAGAATATACCAAAGAAAGAACTCCAAACTGCGATAATTGATTTTTACCCTTTGTTAGCTTGTCTCCCAAGGGGAGGAAGATATCTTTTTTATACATCGTTGAATCGAACTCAGGATGCGATGAACTTACTCGTCGTCTGCATTAAAGAAGTATTGGGCAGAATAGAGAAGTTAATTTGATAAAAAAGGCACTCTCCAGCTTCTGACTGTTTGTTGGTGTTTGGTAGCTTAAGCCGGATTTCGAAAAACTGCTTCTTTGCCCATTGTTTTACCTGGAAACCTATTATTTTCAAACTATATATTCACCGAATAATGAAAATTTATGAAATAAAATTAGTTATAAAATTATCGATGTCCGGATTTCAGAAGATTTTAATATCCAATTTCCAATCTAAATATACTCAAATGTTCCAACTGCAAGCATACAAAACATTATTTCAATATTTAATTATTGGGAATCGTTGTTGATCCTTTTCCTTGCAAGAATAGCGGTTGATTTGTTTAAAATTGAAAGAAATGTGTCAAAAAAGTTTCATGAAATGTGAAAACTGTGAAAATCAGATGACCGTTAACACCTAAGCTGTTCAGGCCAGAGGGTTCTAGTCGAAACCCGATACCATTAAATTTCCGCCATGCATGAGGCCTGTTTCACGTTAAATCATATGTGGTGTCCAAACTTCCTACCACGGGTGTGGTGTAACACAACCCACCCGACCCAGCCTACCCTACTGGGTTTAAGTCATTAAATAGCCAGAGGGAAAGAGAAACGATCAGCAGCAGCAGGAGTACGAAAGCCCCACTCGCATTTATTAAAAATTTTTCCTCATATATACATACTATACTCCGCAGCATGGGTGGCAATTAAATACATATAAACATATATAAAAGTTTCACTCGGTTATATTTCCTCCTCGATAAGAACAAAGTAATAACCACCAATAAGTATTCCACCTTGTTGCCATTCATGCTCTTCTTCGCAAAGACCTGTTCTAAAGCAAGTCCACCTAGAACATTAGTCTGTGAACTTTCGGTCCAACTAGAACACAATCCTGTTCACAGTTAATTAATAAGAGAGATAGATAATGATGTTCATATGCTCATGTGATTAGCATCAAAGTTAGTAAACGTATATGCTAGTCACAAAAGATCAGTCGTGACTCGATGAATACCAGGCAATTCAAACTTTACATTTCCTATATCCTGTAAAAAATCATAATACGTGTACTATACTGAAATCTGCATTAAGAGAAGGCATAAAGAGTTTATAAAGTGAATCTATCGACAGCAAAATCAGTGCCAGCAATCTGCATGATTCATAGGATGAAGGAATCATTTTTAATCTGCAACTTATCAAATGTTCTTAACTTCAAAAATCTGTAAGAAACCGAATTATATATTAACATTGCGTCACAGAACATTTGTAATATTAAAATTTTGCTTATATAACAGCACTCCAATTGGAATGTGATAGAAGAAATTTTACCATGAGTATCCTACAGATATCCTAAGCAAAAAAATCGTTATAAATAGTCAGTTGGTTCTTTCAGATACTTCTAAATCATAACTTGAGATATAACTATGTGTGTAACTATGCTCCTACAGTGTCACCTAAATTACAGTGGTGAAAAACATTCTCACGAATAACTTATCAAGACCCGACTTAGACTCCTAATGCGCTTCATATGTGATGAGAATCTATTCAATCTCATTCCAGAGGATAATCATTGAGCACGCATCCACACAGACTGACACACACTTCCGGCTACTTATGACTCTTCTTTTTTTTCCTCTGCGTATTTTCTTTTTTTCCATTTTGTTTTGTTTTCTATGTTGTTCTGTCTAGTGTATGTTTCTTTGTTCTTTATTATTAGTTTTTGTAAATATTATTTGTTTTTGTCTTTCCTAAAAATGAAAAAAAAAATCACCTCCATCCACCCAAACCGGAAAAGAGGCAAATGGCTCTAAACACGGGGATGCAGATGGTGTAATGTAATATGTAATTATGCTTAATTGATTATAAATTCTATATTTTTTCTCAGCATTCTCTCATATCAATTTTTTTTATGAATGGATAAAACATAGCTGAAAATAGAGAAATGTTTCATCCAGCACTGATTTAATATGTGTGACATCCCGTTTTTTATAGATATTATATGTTTTTGGAATTTTGCCTTTATTTAACGGTAGATAAAATAATAATTTGCCGTCTTTCCACTTGAAATAGCCCGGGAGGCACTGAAAATGCCATAGAGGCAAGACGACGCACACATCATTTAAATTTATAGAAAATCATGAATAATAAAGGGAATCGGTTATCGTCTACAGGATTGAGACGAAGCAGCCAGTTGCGAGCATTGGCATTGTGTCCCTGAGCTCAAAATTTGATACATTAAATCTATTTCAAGGAAATGACAAACTTCTCTTCCTAGATCGTTATTGCAAACACGTCTCACTCATAAATATAATTTTCCATATATTATGGCTAAGATCCATGACTGTTTCTGTCACATATGTAATCTTATTGATTTAAAGGAGTGCATAAATGCATCTACTTGGAACTTAAAGACAATCAGATATGCAGTATAAATAATCTTATTCAATTTCGTACCCAAATATCATGACTGTATTGTTTGATAAGAGAACTGTTTTAGCACTTTAGGATGTTTGAAAATACTTTTAGAAGTGGTTTTATTTTGCTATCAGGTCTCCTACCGTTACTATGGTGCCATAATAATTAATTCTCTTATATAGCTACAAATGTAAGAATTTTCATTGGATGTTTCGCACAATGTTTTGTTAGCGTCACTTAAATCTAAGAATTCCAATTTAAAGATTCTATAATAATATAACTGAGCTGATGTCTCTATTGCCTAAGAGTTAAAAAAATGTATCCAGAAAATTAGATTAAATGTTAAGCTTTTAAAGAAGTTATTTTGACTAAAAATGTTTGGAATTTATCTATTAACTTTTATTGAATTAATTAAAATTATTTAACATTAAGTTTCAGAAAAGGATTATCGCGATTACAAAATACAATATTAAAAACTTCGAAAATATTTTAAGATAATTATTAATAAAAAAACGGTTAAAATTTGGATGGATAAGAAATATTTTCTATGCATCAAAACTCATTAAAAAATCAAGTTTTGCACTAATGGAATGCAGATTCCTAATCGAAACATGAAGATAATTTCAAACAGAGAAATTTTTGTTAAATGAAGTAATGCTATCTTACTGATAGCTGAATTTTTTTTAAATGTTTTTTTAGCAGAAAATATTGAAATCTGTTAAACTATATTTTATGTATTTCTTCGTATTGCTGAGAACAAATACCTGATAAATGAATGATTGGATGTGCTTGATGAGTGGAAACATGGATTTGATCACTTATTGTAAGTGGCGCTTATAGAGCACGTTAGATAATAAAAGGAATTAGTTAAAAAAACAGTGTAAAGGGAATAATTGTAAAATAGAAGATATTTTTTTTCCTGGGATAATTTTTGATGTGGCCATTATAAATGGGTACAAGGTTCAGTTGTGGACAATGAAAATAAGTAAATATTAACGAAACAAAAATGTAGATCCCAGGTGCAACAATGTAAAAGTCTAGATTCAAGAATCACTTCGATGAAAATGTAAAATCCATTATATCAAAAATACCTATTCTTTTTGCAAAAACCTGTATTCAACTAAAAAGACATACAACAACATAAACACATTCATGAAACTTCACTTTCGTGACTTTAGCATATGCATTATCAACAGTGGCGGCGATTGGCTGAAAAATGTGAGAGGGTAAAAAAATTACTAATATCTTAAATTAGTCGTAAGTATGGGGGGTAAACAACAAAATGTAAACATTTTGTTACAAAATTAGCTAGCTTTCCAGAATGTTATTGCTTTTTTATGATTCCTATTTTTAAACAGATAAAAATAAATAAATTTTAATTTTACTCAGAAAAGTAGGGGTGACTGCCCCTTTACTCTCGCAACTGTTTATCAATGTAAAGAACATATGCATTATCAATGTATATGTTCAATGTACAATGTCAATGCATTATCAGCATGTAAAAACATATGCATTATCGAGGCAATATTAGTGTGCGTATAGAGCAATTTATTTCAAAGAAATTACTCTTCAAATATTGCCATAATGTGCAGCTCCTATTTTTGTTGAAATTTGAGGACAAACCGAATTATTTGTTTTCTTATCACTGTAATATCTCATCATATGAATTGTAGCATGGAACATCCAAATCTGGGTCCTAAGACTCATCAAACTACAAATTATTTTTAATTTATGGACATCTGCCTTTCATTATTGAGGTGAAATAGGGCTTTCCTCTTTTGTTAAGTCCTTATGTTCTCCTCTACACATTTTGTGCGAGATCTTGATGAGATATATCATAACTCTAAATCCTTGAAGGATTTTAAAGTGTGAACGTTACACTTACCTCAAAGATGCATATCCAGGTTCTTTGTTGTCAATGCAGAACAATATAAAGTCTTTCTTTATTTTCATTCATTCATTTTATTCTTTATTTCATTCATTCTGTAATTTAAAAAAAATATCTTTTACAAAAGAAGTATCATGAAATTTGTTACATTATATGGAATATACTTCACATATATATACACACACATATACTTCAGATGTTTAAACACATACAGAAATATACATACTTCTCAAACAAGGATTCTAAATTGGAAAAAAGGCTACTCTTGCGTCTTTTAGATACCGATAGATAGTAAATTGCAGAGACAAAGGGCAATTCGGTTGTTATGACACAATCGGAGATTTCACTTCATCGGCGCTTTTTAAAATTATTAGATAGATGTAGAGAAAGTGGTAATAAAAAGTCTAACTAAATAAACTGCCTACCGAAATTGATGCACTCGTATGATAACCTAACGTTTGCTTCTGCCATATTAATTAATTATTTTTATTTTATTCATCCTATATTTTCTAGAATTTGTCCTGAGAACTAATATGTATCTGCAAATGATGCTACACAGATGAGAATTTAAAACAGAACATATTAAACTGTTTCCAAAAGATTTATTTGTAATATGATTCAAAAAACATGTCTAATGTAAAGGGCATGCCAATTGGTTTGTATTTACAAGCCGCAAATACAACCACAAGCGGCGGGAGTGGAGATAATCCCCTTTGCAGAGGCTCCCTGAAGAGGAAAAATTCACGTAAAATGAAAACAATTTTCATATATGTAAAGAAGCTCCCTGAAGAGGAAAAATTCACGTAAAATGAAAACAATTTCCATATATGTAAAGGAGCTCCCATGGGCATACGGCAGCCTGATATCTCTTTTTGGCTGAAGTTGCATCTTTATTTATATTTATTTTTTATGCACATCTAAACTTTGATAGCCTTTGCCCTCATAACTGAAATGTATCGATGAATAGATGAAATATAATTGTGAAACATTCAAATAAATTAATTTGTTGCCAAAAAATTCCTTTCTATACATAATATAAAGATAATACCTCTAAGGTAAAGAACAATGCAAGTGATATGTGTTTACAAACCACAAGTATCATTGAAGGTAATTCCCTTTGCAAACGCTCCTTCAAGAAGTAAAACTCGTGTAACAAGAGAAACATTTTCTTAGACAAAACAACGTTCCTGTGTGCATATGATAATCTGAAATCTGATTTTTTTAAATGTGAAATTGTGTTTATATTTACTTCCAATTTTTATGCTCATCGAATCTTTGATAGTTTATGTCCTCTTAACTCAAAAGTGCCGATGAATAGATGAAACATAATTATGAGTTCAAAACATAGAAATAAATAAACATGTTTTTGGAAAAGTTGCTTTCTAAACATAATGTAAGGGACACCTAAGGTAAAAGACAATAAAACTGATTTCTGCTTACAAATCACAAATACAACCATAAGCGACAAGGCGGAAGCTAACTATCTTTGCATACGCTCCCTCAAGAACTGAAAAGATCATATTTACAGACATAACGAAGTTTCCACGAGCGTATGATAGCCTGAAATCTGTTATTATCAGCATTAATTTGTTTCATTATTCATTTTTAATTTTCATGCACATATAAACTTTTTTATCCTATTCCTCAGAACTTTAATCTATGGCTCTTGCGCCACAAAACCAAACTCAAACTCAAAACCAAACTCAAACTCAAACTCCTCAGAACTGAAACGTTTTGATGAACAGATACATAATTACTGACATTTAGAAACAATGAAATAAATAAATGTTTAAAAAAATATTGGTTTTTAAACAATGAAATAAACAAATGTTAAAAAACATATTGGTTTCTAACTATCTTTGCATACGCTGCCTGGAGAACTAAAATTCACGTAAAGTGAAGACAATTTATATAGACGAAATGAAGTTCCAATAGGTGTACGATAGCCTTAAATTCTGTTTAGTCTGTTTGGAGTTTTTATTATATTTATTTTTTAATATTTATGCACATCCATTCTTTGATAGCCTATGTTTCATAACTGAAATGTGTCAATGAAAAGATAAAATACACCTGAAAATTCAAACATTGAAATAAATTCAGATAAATCAAAATCTTATGTCCGGACTTGTTAAAATCACTAATCTTTCTTTATATATTCACTTACAGAAAAGCAAAATATCATGATAGCATTGGGCAACAACATTGCTCTGAAATAAAATTTAACTGATTTCGAATTCATTGCCCTAAATTTAAAAACAAAGTGACTTTCAACATACTGAGAGGTACTTCTTTCTGTACTGAACAAAGAAAAAAAATCCCTTGATTTATTTTAAAATAAATTTATTTCCAACTGAATATTTAAACTGTGCGCTGCTGCTCAGTTTATATTACTAGATAAATTAACTTTTTCGGAGAATGTAGTCAGTTTGGAGTTTTTATTATATTTATTTTTTAATATTTATGCACATCCATTTTTTGATAGCCTATGTTTCATAACTGAAATGTGTCAATGAAAACATAAAATACACCTGAAAATTCAAACATTGAAATAAATAAATAGGTTTTTTTAAACATAATATAAAGTTCATGTGTTTAAGGCAAAGGGAAATACAACTGACAAACCACAAATGCAATATCAAGCTACAGGAGGGAAACTAATTCTCTCTGCATAGGCTCCCTGAAGAAGTGAAACCCGCGTAATGTGAAGATCATTTTCGTAGTCGAACTGAACTTCCAGTGTGTATATGATAGACTGAAATCTGTTTCGTCAGTTTGAATGCCTCTTTATATTTAATTTAATTTTTATGCGCATCCATACTTTTGATAGCGTATGTCCTCATAACTGAAACGTGTCGATGAGTAGATACAATATAATTGAAGATTTTAAACATTGAAACAAATAAATATTTTTTCGAAAAGATTGTTTGTAAGGTTAATATAAAGTTTATGCCTCTACAGTAAAGGGGAAAACAACTAATTTGTATATACAAACCCGCAAATGCAACCTAAGGCGACTAGAAAAAAGCTGACTCTCTTTGCAAACGCTCCCTAAAAAATTGAAACTCACGTAATGTGAAGATCATTTTCTTAAATGAAACGGCGTTCCTGTCTGCATATGAAAACATGCCATCTGTTTTCGTCAGTGTGAATATGTCTCTTCACTAATTTCAATGCTAGTCAAATTTCTAATAACCTATGTCCTCCTAACTAAAATGAGTCGATGAATACATACAATATAATTTCGAGTTAAAAATATTGAAGTAAATAAATTTGTTTCCAAAAAATTGCTTTCTATAAATAATATAAAGATCAATCTTTTTGGAAACATAGTTATTTGCTTCAATATCGAAACTTCTCTACGGTAAAGGAAAATGCAACTAACAAACCATAAATGCAACCACAGGCGACCAGAGGGAAACTAACTCTCTTTGCATACGCTCCCTGAAGAAGTGAAACTCGCGTAAAGTGAAGACCATTTTCACGGACGAACCGAAGTTCCCGTAATGCGGGGCCATTCCTCTTTTTCCAGATCGATTCCTGAATGCTGTGATTGCGCCCCGAGATGAGTAAGAGGCGGGGGCTTGAAATCCAATTAACAGGTACCTTTGTTTCTTATTTCTGAGAAAGAATTTCCTTTAAAACGGGCACAAGAAAGGCAGGATAATTGAAGAAAGGCGTGCGCCATTTACTATGCGCATTTGCCAGTTTAACAATAGAAGAGAATAAAACAATGTGATAAAAAATAAATAAAAGAGAACTCCCTGTTATCGGAATTTGAAGAGAATAGAGGATTGGATCACGCGCAGAAGATAGAGCAGAGAGAGAGAAAGCGTTGTTTTCCGATAAACATACGCTCAATGCTGGAGACGAATAAACATAGATTGAAAACGGTATTTCTTCGGCCAATAAATTGCTATAAATTTGGATTGATAAAAAACATCTGTTATTTTTAAGACTAATAGGGTAATAAAAGAAAAAGTAACTGGTGTTAGATGAAATTCGAAGAATTCGATATCTTTCGGCGTTCAGACAGAAACATGAGTATTTGATGGCTGTTTCTCTTATCGGATGAAAAATAATTTGACATTTTGGGCTGAAAATAAGGCGATATTGTTTTTTTATGCGTATAGTTCGATCTAAATTAAAGCTTAGAGTTGAATATCTTTTGAAAAATATGAATTATATTTCCTATTTCTTATGCAAATTAAAGATGTTTATTCAATTTAATAACAATTTTATTTTTAGAAAGTGTTGTAGTAAATATAAGAATGCTTTGAATGCTAAAGGCTTTTAAAAATTTCCTAATTAAATTTTTCAGCAAAGAAACATGGAACTTATTATTATGCATTTTAAATATATAAGTATTCTGTTTATTACTTTACAATACATAGATATTCATTTTAACTTGATTACTGGATTATCATTTAAAAATCTATATTTAAACTAAATATATTTTTAGAAAATAATTTTTTCAGTTAACAATTTTAGATTTAACTTATTCTAATAAAACTTAATGCTAAAATTAATAATGCAAGAATTAAATGTTATTTCATATTGATTTCTGCATGTACATTTACCGTTAATCGTATTATTCTCTTGTATAGTTTCACTATTGCTCATCGCTTGGAAAATTCCCCTCAGACTGATTCCGATTTTAAAGCAGTCATCTTCTTCCTTAGGTTAAATAAAATCTTCCTACTAATTAAAATTAAATAAAAAAGTTACTGTTATATTTGCAGTTATGTATGTAGGCGTAACCGAAAATTTCCAGTCTGTATTACCTTTGTAGATTGTCAGTTGGCAGTACAAGGTTGATTTTCCAGCGATAATGATGTGTAGTGTGGAAAAAGCATTATGGTAGGTTAACAGTGCTGCAGTATGATCAGCAGTTGTTCCATTCATAAAGAGAGTTCGATACTGGAAATCGGAAACTATCTCACACACATGCTAAACACACCCACTGCAACAACTCCTCATATTAACATATCTATATCTCAAGGCATGATGCTGTATCAAGTTTGAATGCCTCCTTTATTGCAAGCCCAGCCTTGTGCTTACATCTTTGTGTAGCCGTTAAGAACTAGTTCATGAAATTTTCGATACACCTACGTTCATAGCTGATTATGAATTGCCTACTTTCCAGTGAGGCATAGTTACTTCTGTTAAAACAAAGTACAACAAAATTCTCTAATTTTTAATCTATATCCAGGTTGCAGACTGCAGGCAACTTTACATACTGGTACATACCAAGTTGTTCAATTCTTGGGCTGACAATCGCTTCTAAAGTCTTCCGAAAGAACACTTGAGATGAAAAAGCATTATGGCAGCTAACATTGCTACAGTATGATCAGCAGTTGTTCCATTCATGAGGAGAGTTCGACACTGGAAATCGGAAACTATCTCACACACATGCTGAAAACACCAACTGCAACAACTCCTCATATTAACATATCTATATCCCAAGGCATGATGCTGTATCAAGTTTGAATGCCACCTTTATTGCAAGCCCAACCTTGTGCTTGTATCTTTGTGGAGCCGTTAAGAACTAGTTTATGAAAGTTTCGATACTCCTGCACTAATTACTGATTATTAATTGTCTACTCTCCAGTGAGGCATAGTTACTTCTGAAAAACAAAGTACAACATAATTCTCTAATTTTTAATCTATATTCAGATACCAGACTGCAGGCAACTTTAGGTACACTGGTACCTACCAAGTTGTTCAATTCCTGGGCTGGCAATCCATCCCTTTTAAAGTCTTCCGAAAGAACACTTGAGATGAATATGTCTACTACTAAGCACAACTAATCGACTTGAAAGATTTAAATAATCGAAAAGAAAAAAAAATAGATAAACCGAAACTTCCTGTTAACTGAATTTCAGAAGGATATAAGATTGGATCACTCGGTTTGTTCTTTATTGGTTGATTCTAGAGAGAGATGAGTGAATATAGTATTTAACATCATTTATTTGACCAATTAATTGATAAAAATATCTAGTATTTTTAAGACTACGCATGCATCTATTTCACAACTATACTTTTTGCCATAAGAAGAGGAGCATGTATTAAGGCTTTCGGTCAATATACAGAGAATTCTTAAACTGTATGATATTGTGAGGTATTCACATAGTTCTACAGTAATTTATCCACAATTGAATATAATAGTTTTAAATATTTAATACAATGATTATAAAAAATTCAAGTTAGTCAGAATTTTAGTCTTTCATTTCGAAACTCATAAATATTATAATTCTATAAGATGTTTGCATACAAAAAAGAGAAAATACAGAAGGAACAGAAAAAGTAAACAATACCGATAAAAATACACCTTTTTCGCGCCAACGCAGCAGCATCCAGTAATTGCATCAACAATATTGTCCATAATTAACTAACGAATTACTATAGAATCAAACAACAAAAATCATACTTTAATAAAAATTTTAAAGCATTAAAAGAAAATAATTAGAATAGAAGAAATGGAAGAGAACTCAAATGGCGAACGTTTTAGAAGGCCACTCGCCATTGGAGTTCTAATATAGATAAATTTTATATTAATTCTATAAGAAAGAATTTATCTTCCACTTCTGCGGTAAATTATACATATTTCAAAAAGTCTGCCAAGAAAGCTGACTATTTCATGGATCTTGAATAAAGTCAAAATAAAATATGGAGTTCTCACTTCAGCATTTAAAAGAAACTTGAAAATAAAATGTGGCAAAGAAGGAAAAGTTGGAATAGATTGTAGGAAGAATTTTTTTAAAAAAAATGTTCTACTACCAATTTTTGTTTCTCAGCCTACAAGTGCTGGTGATGGTAAAAAGACGTGATTTTTGAATTTGCCAAGATATTTAAGTTTGATGTTAAAAATAGCAGGAACATTAATTATTCAGGACCTTTCTTGTGTTTTAAAAATTAGAAATTTTTTTTAACTTACTGATTTTAATCCTTTATTTTTTTCTGCTTAAAAAATTATCTTTTTAAATTTTTATACATAACTTGAAGGATTATGCTTTTATTGGAATTAAAAGAAGATTGACCAAAAATATTAATTTACATAATATTTTGTTGATATCCAAAATTGAAGCATATAACAAAATTAGGAATTTTAAATGTAGATATATTTCCTTAAATTTTTCTATTTTTGTATTTTATTTACGAGTAGTTAATACCCCTAAACAGGAAACCGAATATTGAAATTAGAAATTGAATTACAAACATTTCCTCACCGAAACAATTTTTGAAAAGCTGAATTTATCAGAGATAATATATTTATGATAAATATGGTAAGAATTAGAACTATATTAATTGTGGGAAGCTACATCAATCTCTAATTTTTTTCGTTTATTAGTAAAGTTTAAATTGCTTCTTAATTTTTTTTATCATATTGAAGTTTTTTTTCAAGATAAAATAATTTTTGAATTCAAATCATCTGAATTTAGACATAGCATTGAAAAAATTAAATGTTAATTTGTGCTAAAAATGCAAAATCTTTTTTTTTTCTATATTCACTAAAATGGTCAGCATTCGTCCTGTACCGTGTCCAGTCTGGTCCCACTTCATGTCCAACTAAATCGATTTCATCAAACTTTAAAATTCATGATTCAGGTTTGAGGAAATTCGTGCAATTTAATTTATTCCTTTGATATTAGTGTAAATGAATAAAGTAAGTTGAACATAGAAATACCAAGCGGAAAAAGACAGAAACCGAAAATACTAAAATGAAAATACTAAAAACTTGTTTAAATCAATTTCGAATGTTGTAACTCAAACCATTTAAACAAGAACCGCGAAATTAAGTTAACAATTCTTTACCCGTTGAAAACATCGTCAGGAATTATAATATTATTATTATCAGGAGTTATTATTAATTTAAAAGAAAGTTCTTAAGTTATTTTATAAAATTTTATATGAATCCAGCTTCAGTGAATTATCTACATAAGTTTCTTAATAATTTAAGGCAAAAATTACAATATAATTAATTGTTAACTCAATAATATGTTTTGTTTAAACTGAAGTGAGACATTTACATAATATATTTAAAAAGAAACAGAAGCAGTATCTAATTTATCTATTCAGAAGTGTCTCCGAAATTTAAAAATTGCAGAATTCGAAATTATAACAATTATGTTGAAATTTTAAATCTGTCAACTATGTCTAGAATTACACGTTAAGAAAATGTTTTAAAACACTTGAAGTCTAGACATAAAATGTCTCGCGAAACTTTTAAAAGGGAAAATAATTAAATTACAGCATAATTGACTTACTTTATTTAAAAGTTACTGTGATGATTATGTAAAGCTTTACTTCTTAATATAATTAATGTGACTGGATTAAGTTTAATGTTTTGCTGGTATTTGTATCTGGAGGTGACGGAACTTAGTTGCCTATGCATTTCTAAATTTTAGGGATGAAATATTTGTTTTTCACCTAGAAATTTT
>BGPR01008529.1:37786-62998 GCA_013235015.1 Araneus ventricosus | reverse complement strand
CAGTGTAATTGACATTTTTATGATATGCAGTTTATATTAGAGAAAAAGCAGATTAAAATAATGTGTCATCGGTCCAATCTAGGAAATCGCTCATCTAGACTGGACCTCTGGTTGCCCAGATTGGAAAGTCAGTTTTTTAAACGAATTAAAGCAAAACTATGCATTGATTTTTCCAATTAACACCAGCACAGAATACATGAATCCAGTTATGACATTCTATGCACTGCATTACTTCCTCTTCTACATCAATTTCCTCACAAATGATGGAAACGTTAAGTATCCTAAGTTTTTATATTTTTTTATTAAACATTTGACGGCTTTAGAGTCCTTTCACTGTGTTTCTGCTTTGATTTGTCCACCAAATTTATGATGACAACTGGTGGTCATAAACTGCTTTCTGAGTTATTCCTGTAGTTTAAGATAATAATCGCATTAGTTTTAATGGTCCAATTTAGACCGTCAATAAAATAGGATAAAAGCAGATTAACGGACGCTTTTATTTGAAAAGGGCTTTAATGTTCTCTCAGTATTTTTTAAAAAACAAAACACTGAAATACACAGAATCTTACTAACTATAATATATCGACTTCTCTTTAACTGATCTGAATTTTGTAACCGCTTTTCTTAATTATTCAAAACTACGTCCAAACATTTAAAGCTCATTCCCAAAGTTGACTATTAAAATTCCAAAGATTAAAAAAGTTAATAAAGCTGTGGTAATGAGTTATCTATCTAAAATGTATACATTTCATCAAGTTAGAAAACTGTCTTGAAAAAAAAACAATGCTAATACAATAATTAACAATATATATAGGACTAACTAATAAGTATGCGCGCTCTTGGCACCTAAAAATAGTCAGAGTAATGGACACTGATATGTCTCTACAAGCTGAATGTTGAAAAAACTATTTTAATCTACATTCGTAGTTTCAATGCACAATTCCTAAGTTATCTAATAAGATCCCATAAAATAAGAAAATTCAAAAGTTGTGATTATAAGTGTTCTATCTGAAAAGTGTGTATTCCATAGAGTTAGAAAATTCTCTTGAAAGAAATCTATGCTGGTATAATAATTATTAATACAGGAAACACTGTATACTCTCTGTTAAAGCATAAGAATAGTAAAGGTAATGAATAGTCATAGGTCTTGACTGCTCTTAATAGTATAAGCGTTATTCGTCTTTATTCTTCGAAACTATATTCAAGCATTCAGATATCTTTTCCTAAGGTACCTAGCAGAATTCCGTAAGTTAAGAGAGTTCCAATAGCTGTGAATATAAGGGACCTATCTAACACGTATATATTCCACAAAGTTAAAAACTTCTCCTGAAAGAAACATTTTTGGCTTTCAAATTTCAACTCTTTTTCATTAGTTGAAATCTCATACGGCAAACTCATTACAACGCTCTTGGCAGCTTTTGTGGCTTCATTAGTGATCGATGCAGGAACTATGATTAGCAATAGATGGGACAGCGCATAAGCTGCGTAAACACAAGAGTAAAGTAAATATAATTGCAAATCGAAGTTTCTGAAGGCAATTTGATAGCCAGTCATAAAGAGTGAAATCATGGACATAAGAACAATAGTAAAGGCAGAGAATGAAAAGAATTCTTCGAAATCAGTCATGCAGTTTATCGCTTTTATGAATGTTTTATATATTACCTCATAATCTTGACTGGAAACGTGAGAAACATTATATTCAATTATATGCTTGAATGTGCTTCTGATATTCAGGCAGACGAGGCAGTAATACAAAGCAAAGAGAGAAACAACGGAGTGAGATATTAAACTAAATAGCAAGTCGATGACATAAATCATCAAGAAGCATAAGGAATCCCATTTAAGTGTCTGCATTAAGCTGTTCGTTTTGAAATGAGAGTTATGAAATGTTAGCAATGACAGTGCGTAATTGATAAATATATAAATTATCGCTATAGCTTCGAAAACGAGAATCAGTTTCAATAGACGTGTCTTTGGTTCTGGTTTATAATTTGTAATCTTCTGAAATAATCTGTTCAAATATTTTATAATTTGCAGAAACTTTTTTCGGTTCCGGAAAAGTGACAAATATAATAACGATATTAAAATTATATGCAAGAGAAAAGCTGATTCCACTTTTTTATCTTGCAATATAAACATCCATATTATCTGTGTAAAATTTCTTAAGAGAACAACAATAAAACATAAGTATTTCAAATATTTGTTTATATAACATTTTTTCTTCTGTTTCCGATTGTTTCTCAAAGCTCTGAAATTTATCTTTACTACATGTTTTGAAAAATGCCCAACATCGATCCCAGAAATCCGCAACAAGTAGAAAATCAGCTTACAGTCTTGCAAGATGGAATCCTTAGAAAATATGCTTTCTTTTACTCTATTCCGATAGATACCAGATCCATAATTTTTTGGAGACACTTGTATAATATTGCCACTCCAGCATTTTTGACGATTAGTGCTCTTAAAATTCAAAGCCATTTTGCCTCTTTTTGTACATGAATTATTATTCTGTGAGTCTTACTGAATGAAAATTTGATGCCTGCTACGAAACATTCAGTGTAGGGAATCTTTTTTTTTTATCTATCTTCCTTCTTCTATTGTACCTCTTAAAGGTCTGGAATGTGTTTAGTTGCTAGATAAAGCATTTACATAAGTATAAAGGTTGAGTTTTAAGGTGTCAATCTTCGCCTTCCGTTGTTGAATAACAAGCATCGAGTACATCCATGTAGACCAAAGTATTTGATTTCACCAAATGTTTTCATATTGTCTTTTCTGGTTGCTAGAAAGCAATCTTCTTTCTTGTTGTATAACAATTTTCTTGAAGTAGCAATTTGCTTAAAGTGCCGAACAACCGATTATGGCTAATATCTTAAAGAATCAATTACATTTAACGTCTGTTATGAATTCCTTTTCTGGTAAATCATATTTGATTCACTTAAAGGATTGGAATATATTGGCTGCTTTCAGAAGCAAATAAATTGGTAGAAGTACAATTTGGAGTGTTGCTGTCTTCGCTATAACAAATCTGGAGAAGCTTCTTGTTGTCCAAACTATTTACAATCATCGAAAGTTTTTCAGCAATATGTTTTGGCTGCTAAATAACCTATCGATTTGTCAATTCAATACACGAAAAAAAACAACTGACATGTATAATTGCAGCTTGTTTCTTTCATCACTTAGCACTGTTATTCTTAGTGGTTTTATGAGAACTCACGACACTAACATTTCAAAAATATATCATTAAATCTTGAATTTTATCATGCAAATATATACAATGCCTTTCATACTTAAATCATTGACTTCAGTAACAAATTTTTGTTAATGCATTCGGACATAATAGAGAATTCATATGAGATCCATTATCGGATATTACGCTTTTGAGACATCATATGTCTCGTAGTTCGAACACAAGTTTTATATGATAGTTAGTGTCTTCCTTCTTTTTTCGAAGCACAGTTTCGAAACTATACAATTATTAAAACATTTTCAAAACTATCTTGCATATGTTTTCGGTAACATTAGGCAGACACTTATTTAAGGAATCGTACAAGCTTAAAATGAGTTCCAAAATAATTAAAATATTATGAAACCATTCCTCACATTCATTAACACAAAATTTCACATAATCATTGCTATGTTTTCTTTGTATTGGGTGTTGGATTTTTTGGAGGGTTGGGCGGGGAGGTTCGATACCGACATTTCTGTTTGGCTGGCTCCGTGAGTGGAATTGGAAACAAGTAAGTACCGGTCTAGAAAAATTGGAAGTTCTTTGTCTTCGACTTGTCTTGGTGTTAATGGTTATTCCCTCTCGGTATACGACAACTAAATGATCTCAATATATAATAAAGAAAATCCTCAAATATATCCAAAATTACGTTTCCTGCTGATGTTTTGCTTCTGAAGTGCTCTGTGTTAGGAGTGCTGATGCTTTTCGTTTATAACATTAGAATTTATTTTCCGAAAAATTGATTTTTGCACATTCTTAAAACTAAAGAATTATGATTTAATGATTCCAGATTTAAAGCTGTTTTGTTCCTTGCAATACTTGTAATTTTTTTTTTATTTTTTAAAAAGTTTTTTTACCCTAGTATTAAGCTGTTTGGTCATCCTAATTTGTACAAAAATAAATGTAACTATTATTTTTACTTCATGAAGTTACATGCAATCAGAATGCAAAAGAAAACAAAATACACAATAACTAAAAACATATGTAAGCATATTTAATATTTATGCTTGACAAAAGCATGACTTCAGTTTATTTATTGTTATAACAGTGTATGATACCAGATAAGTGGCAACAGTCAGATTCAATCCTACTTTGAATTTGATTTAAAAAGAGAAATGAGTACGAGTACGGTTGAACGAAGTTACGATGTAAGCAGATATGGAATGTAATAGTTGTGTTTTAGTGTTCTAATAAATGTTTGTTTAGCCTTAGAAGAAGTCTTATGAATGTCAGTCAAAAAAAGCGAACAGAAATTAGAAGTGTGATGAATTAGATATCTGTGACTGAGAATCTCATCGACAGTTAAGTAAGACGGAAAGAGTTTGAATTTTAAAGTACGTTACGAATTGTTTAATTTGCTCCTGTATAATTTCAATAACGAATCATTATTTGCAAGTTGAAATAAGAAAATAAAAGTGTGCTAAAGTGCGAAAATGTGTATTTTCGCTGGAGCAAGGAAGTGCGACTTAAAGATATTGGCTGAGGTACTTGGAGAGAGGGTCGATGACAGCCATAAAGTTGAAAGATTTGAAAAAGATGATTTTAGCGAGCAAAGAGTACGATGAAGAATGCGCCATGCAGTATTTGAGTACGCTAATAAAGGAAAGAAAAGAAAGAGAAGAAAATGAACGAAGAAAGGAAGAAATTCAGGAACGTAGGCGTCAAGAAGGGATTGCAAAACGGAAACACCAAGAAGAAATTCAAATGGGGGAACGTGGGAGAAGAACAAGAATACGAGGAACGGAAGCCAAAGGAAGTATACGAGGAACGGAAGCGAAAGGATGAAATAGAATTTAAGCTGCAAAAAATACGTCTTGGAGCAGAAGGTAGGTTTTCATATTCCGTCAGCAATCAAAATGTAAACAGTACACAAATTAAGCCAAAGTTAGAACTTCATCATTTGATGCAAAAATTGAATTCCGACGAACACTACATAAGTTTATATTTCATTATGTTTGAACATCTGACCAAACAAGATGAAATATTAGAAAAACTTGGGTAACTCATTTTCTTGGCTTATTGCCGTATGACGTTGAGCAGTTAATCTCCATAGATGCAGATGAGATTGCAAACGATTATAACGAAGTTAAAAAGATATTATTAAAACGGTATAAGTTAACGCTAGAAAAATTTCGCCTAAAGTTTTTTATGCATAATAAGAATTTAGGAAGCACCTGGAAAAACTTTGCCTATGAATTAAGAAGTTTTTTAATGAATGGGTGAATGGGCAATTTGACGAATGATCTTAAGATGGTAAAGAATGAACTACGACTTCTACAAGGAGATATTAAGAACTTTAAGAAAGAGCTACACTCGTTGCTTCTTCAAATCTAAAAAAAGAATAAGCATGTTGAGAACTTGAAAAGCAACAGCGTTTCTTTAGTGAAAATGAATGCATATTACGACCAAGAGAAGTCAGGGAGATTATCGTTTCGTAAAGGACAAATCGTGGAAAAAAAGAAATCCAAAGGTGACAGGTGAATCAACAAAAACGCAACCACGATACCAAGGATCTATGGTTGTCACAGAAATACTTTCTTAGTGACACATACAGAATCTCACAACTAGAACATAGTAATGGCCGTTCTTATTCTACAATAGCTCGTGTCAGTCAGTTAAAAGCCTGGAAATGCTGGAATGAAGATGATGACGAATTCTGATAAAGAACCTGAGATGCGAAGACTCAAACGAACTGTACGTAAACTGTACTGTAGCATCTATGACGGACAGATAGAACTTTTTAAATTTATATTTCATTTTATTTTACCTTTTTATAAATGTATTTTTTCTTTTTGTGTTGATATTGTTATAATGTAAGCTAAAATTTGGTTCAATTGAGGTCAATTGAAAAGTCAGGATGGTCTAATGTAAGCTTATTTAATATTTATGCTTGACAAAAGCATGACTTCAATTTATTTATTCTTATAACAGTGTATGATACCAGATAAGTGTCAACAGTCAGATGTTGACCTACTTTGAATTTGATTTAAAAAGAGAAATGAGTACGAGTACGGTTGAACGAAGTTACGATGTACACAGATACGGAATGTAATAGTTGTGTTTTTGTGTTCTAATAAACGTTTGTTTAGTCTTAAAAGAAGTATTAGCCAACACATATATGAAAATGTAGTAGCATGTTGGGAAAAATTTATACAATAATAAAAGTTGTACCATGTGAGAGGTTTTGCAGTTCTATTGTATCCCTTTAAAAACTTAGACTTATTATTTTCAACTTTTTATTCAAAATGTAGTTTATCCTTTCATCTTTCTATCTCTAAATGCTATTTGCTTATTTATTAGTTGTATACATTTGGACTTTGGAGAAATCAATGAATATTACTTCATATCAAAAGAAAACCTTGAAACTATTAGAAAAAGTAGCTTACTTTTATTTGCGCTTCAAAAATATGCAGAACAAATAGAAGACAATTACTGCATCCGAAAACTTCATTTTCGGTTCTTTAACATTTTTGCCTCATTAACAGATTTTTTCTAATAACTGAGCATATTTTTTGTTACAAAATGAACTGTTTAAGCTCAGTTTGCTGAATAAAAGAAAACCAATTTATAATCTACGAATTATACGAGGGATATCCAGAATGAAAATACCAGACAGAATTTTCCATACCTCTTAACGAAATGCTAATGTGCATGTCTAAGACATTCAGGACGTGGCTGCCGTATACGCTAATTGAGACTGGCAATTGCTCGAATTACTGCCGTTATAGCGGCTGAAAACTTAGGTTGTTACTCCCACTTCCGTCGAATTTGAGATCAGAGCTATGTAAGGATTATGAACACATAAGACACCGATCGACATTCATCGACTGCACAGACATGTTCGTGGTGCAGAATGTAGCAATTTTTTGTGATTTTAATAAATCTACACGAGTTTGGCGGTGGCAAGTCTGGGGTTCCTCGGGGTCTGCGGGCCAGCTGCTGTTGGCTCCCTTCGCTTCCGGACCGTTTCACGCCTTAAGCCAATTTAGCAGGAAGGTTCGGAGTGGGTTGTGTAGTGTAACAGAGACATGTTCCGTGCTTGCGTCGATTACTCCAACAGTATTTTCTTCTGATAGAAAATTTTGTATCAGTACACGACTGCTAAAATTGAGAGGTTAATTAAATATCATTAGTACATTAATAATTGTAAATGATAAGCATTAGATATAGATAAGATTTTTAAATGAAAATAAATTTTTGAATGAAAGCTTATAATAGGAATAGAACATGTACTAACCCAATACAGGAAGCAGCCCCCCCCCCCCGCACGAATGACTCACAAGCTAACGCCAACTGCCTCACCAAGTAAACATTAACCTCATTTACATTTCTTAAAGAAAATTTTAAAAAGGAAAAACGAAGAAGACTTCTGAAATGAATCCTATATCAAATCACATGCATAAAAACTTCACCATTTTAATTAAGTTTATACATTTCCTTCCTTTTTAATTTTTTAGGTAAGATTATCTCTTTCCCTAAATGCTGAGAAACAGGCATGGTTGTCCTGATTCCCAAACCAGAATCATATTTGAATCTCCTTTTACACTGTTGTACAATCTTAGTGCCATAATACATTGAGTGAAGTGTACGAATCCTGTGCGTTCCTTAGACACTTAAATCAGTTCTGAGATGATAAAATTCATTATACACCGTAAAAAAAATCCCGTAAAAGTTACGGTTTTAAACTGGCAGCTGGGTTGGTTGTGCAAAACCGTAAAAGTTACGAAGTAAATCCGTAGTCACAACGGTTTTTTACCGTATAAAATCAAGTTTTCTCCGTAAAAATTAAGTCATCGAAGTAAGTGACGTCATCGACTGAGTTGAGTTGTTTTTCTCCTTCTGTTCGAGTTGAGTTGAAATGTGCTGATGTGTATTATCAATTAGGAATATTTTTTAATCAAGGCTTAATTATTAATTTCAATTGGTTTAATTAATATAATTTTTAATTGAACTTACTTGGACGATTTCGATGCAAGATGGTGACAAAACTTCTAACACCTCCGAGCCGGGGATCGAAACCGCGTTCATAGAAATAAAATGCAGTCGCTCTAACCACTAGACCATAGGAGACTTCATAAAATGAAGTAAAAATAATCTATTTGAGTTTTAAAGTCACTATAGCTCTAGTGGCTTCGTTTCGCGGAGATTAGAATATTTCAATTTCCGCTCCACGCAAAAAACCCTCGAGCAAAAATGTGTTCTCATGGGATTTGGTATGTTATCTGCGAAACTTAAACGCGGGAAGAGAATTCGAATTTCTACTGCTGCAAACCCTCATACTCACAAGTGCAAGAAAAGGAGGGTGATGTCAACTGAGAATTCGCTTTCCACAGAGATCTAGCTGCGTGTCGTAATAATATTGTCGACAATATTCGGATCTAGACATTTCAGGCATTCAAAACAATTTTTGTTGTATATGAAAGGCAATGCAAGTTTAAGACAAACTAAGATAATTATTAACATTTTGAATCAAAATAAACCAGAGACACGTGAAAAAACTTTAAATAAACCGCTTTTACAAATAGTTCTAAAAAATACTATAGACGGCGCCACGGAATCTACCGAGTGCAAACGTAATTGTGCGATTTTTTTTCAAAAAAACCAATAATTGAGAGCTCTAAAATTATTAAAATATTGCATTGTTATCAAGACCCAATAAATATACAAAATTTCAGAACTCTAGTGAATTGAGAAGAGAGTGAAAAATCGATCACAATATTCCAACCTTATAAATATACATAAAGCATGAAACATTTCGAACTTAGTAAAAGCGTTTAAACATAAGGATTTTTAATTGGAGGAGGTAATAAATATATGCGATGCACAAAATTTTACTTTAACAAATAACACAAAACAGGAAAGATGATAACTTCATCAGCGAATATATTTGTATCTTTAATTTTTTCAATGTGATCCTACACTTCACGTAAAGCAAATTAGTGTGCTATATATAGAGTGAAATAAATAATGCACACCACACAAAAACAAATGTTCAGTAGCTATCATAAGCAATGAGATATACATTTTGTTTTGCTGTCAATCTATTAGAAAATATGCAGAATTTAAAATTTATTTATTGCAGTGATACATTTACTTTGTTGTGTGCAGTATTTTTCATCAATACCGTTCCTTAAAGTAATATTTTTCAAAAATACATAATTTATATTAAAATTATTTACAAAATTATGAAATTTGCTGATATTCGTGTAGATGAAAAAAATGTAAGAAATGTTCCATGAGGGAGTTGGATCATAGAAGTGTGATAAAAGCTTAACAAAAATGTAGCACGTAGTTGTAGCGGAGGGTCTGGCAGTTTTGCCACGGGTACAGAATGACTTCTGTTTGGTGCAACCGGTATGCCCCTCTTCAAACTTCCATGCTACATAAATAGTAGGATGTTTGACACACCAGATCAGATTTACAATTTGATCTTACAGTGAAAACACATACAGAAAGTACATTCAAATTCTATAGTATTAAATTTACCTTGTCATGAAGAATGCACCACGGTAGTTGAGAAATAATTTCCAACATCATGCCCTGAAAACAAACATGATCTAAAATAGGGCAATAAGGATAATTAGTTGGAGAAAATTAACTCTTTTAAAAATATACATATAAATACATATGTATGTGGTGAACATGAGATGTTGTTGAGCTGCAGTTACAGAAATCCTGGCAGCAAATTCCTCATAAAAATCGACGATAAATGTTCTTGTAATTGAGGTGCATCGTAGGAACCCTAAAAGGAAAATTCAGGCATGAGAGATCGGATGGCCCTTAGCCAATGCCTCATAGCCCTTCACCATTTGAGTTACGACTGTTCGTTGATTTGAGCTTATTCGTTTTGAATTCCTTCGCTCTTTAAGGTTCGTGCTAGAATTTTGAGACACTTGCACACTTAAGCTGGGAGTTAAATTTGTTAAGTTCTAATGTCAAGGTAATTTACAATCTTCTTCAAAAAAGCCGTTCTAAATTTTACAGAAAAACTGAAAATAATAAAGAAGAAATAAGCAATATTGAACACTTTTCTGCTTAAAAAATATTTCGAATATTTTCCAAGCATTTCTTATAATTATACAAATCAAGAATAATTGCAAAAACAAATTTATTTTTACCAACAATTTTCTTTCGATTTTTCTTTCTACCAATCTGATTAGTGTAAGATCTATTTTTCTTTATTCTTCGGATCTACTGTCAAAGTGTCAATGATCTTTCCCTAGCGTACCTAGCAAAATTCCGTAGGTTAAGATAGTTCCAATAGCTGTAATTATGAGTGATCTATCTAAAACGTATATATTCCATAAAGTTAGAAATGTCTCTTGAAAGAACCATTTTTGGATTTCAAATTTCAATTCTTTATCACTAGTTGGAATCTCATAGAACAAACTCATCAAAATACTCTTGGCAGTTTTTATGGTTTCGTTAGTGTGCGATGCTGGAGCCATTATTAGCAATAGGTGGGACAATGCATACGCTAAGCTGACGCACGAGAAGAATAAAAATAATGTATGCTGCTCGATTTCAAACGCAATTTGGTAGGCAGTCCAAAAGAGTGAAGTCATGGACAAAAGAACTATAAGAAAGGCAGGAAAGGCAAAACATTCTTCGAAATGTTTCATGCAGTTTGTTACTCCTACAAATGTTTTATATATTTCCTTGTATTGTTGACTGAAACAGTTAAAATTATTATTTACAAGTAGATGTTTCAAAAACCTTCGAATATGTAGGCAGACTAAGTAGTAATAGAGAGTGAAGAGAGTGATAACTGAGTTTATTAATAAACAGTGTAGCAAGTCTATAGCAGAAAGAATGAAGAAACATGAAGAATCACATTTCAATGTCTGCAATATGATGCTTTTATTGAGATATTTTTCGTGAAATTCGGCTAGTGACAGTGAATAAGATGTGATTATACAAGCTATAGCAAAAGCTTCAAAGACGAGAATCAGTTTGAATAGACATCTCTTTGGTTTAGATTTATAATATGACAACTTCTTGAATACTACGTTCAAATCTCTTACAATTTGCAACAACTCCTTTCGCTCCTGGAAAAGTGATGAATAAAATACCAACATTAGAATTGTCATAAAGCAATGAGCTGATTGTGCTCTTTTGTCTGGTAGAGTAAACAACCATGTTGTTTGTGTGAAAACTCTTAAGAATATAACAATGAAGCAGAAGTATTTCAGGTATTTACTTACATTTCCTTTTTTCTCCTTTTTTCGGTTGTGTCTCGAATTACTGAAACCTAACTTTTCTTTACCTTTTGGAAAATTTGGAGCCCCTATCCCAAAAAATCGCAATAAGCAGAGGATCAGCTTAAAGTCTTCCGAGAGAATATTACCAAGACTGATTTCCTTTGCCTGTTTGCAACACATTTCGGATCCTTTTGGAGAGACTTGTATATTTCTGTTCCAGTATTTTCCCCGATATGTACTTTTAATACTCAAAACCATTTTGCTTCTTTTAGTGTATTATTTATCCAACTGCGATCCATAATGTTTACAATTACTGATTATTATTAATACATTCCGAACGAGAAATATTTTTCTCTTTCAAAATATTCAGTATGAAGAATCTTGCAACTATTCGTTCAAAGCTCGGAGTGTTTTTGGTTGCTATGCGCAATTCAGAACTTCAGTGACTCCGACATTCATTAGATAATAACAAATATGATGTAAATTCCCCGCATGAAGTATCACTCACCCTGACGCCCCTACAAAGTATTTGATTTTAACGAAAGCTTTTGTTCTATCTTTTCTTAATCTGATGAATAAACTCTTTCTTTCTTTTAGAAAATCAATTTTATTGATGGAATCTTAAAGTATCGAACGAGCTATTATTACCTTTGTTAAGAGGTACATATTCAAGCTCCGAAGTGTCCGCCTTTTATCAGTTTATAACGAATACGGAGTAAATTCTTTCTGCCCAGACAAACTTACTTTCATCGAAAGGTTTCCAACTTTGAATATCTTTTATGGTTTCTGGATGCCTGTCAATTTTGTGAAATACAGTTTTTGAAAAATAATTGGTGCGATGAAGTGAACGGAAATAGCTATCTTTCGTTCTTTGGTATTATTTTTAATGCAATTATGAGAAATATAATTTGAATATTATGCATCATGTGATTAGATCCTTAAAATGATGTCGTTTCGAACTCATCACGAGTGAACGAAAAGAGGTTTGTAGACTATATACTGAAATTATATGAACATTCATTACTTAATAAAAAGTATAATGTGAATCCCTTGGATTATGTATCGCCTCTCCCCACACTCATTGACAAATTATCCAATTTCGCCGAATGTTTGCCAACTATCTTTTTTAGTTTGTTGAATAACATTTTTAATTTTCTTTCTTCGAGAAAATCAATTTTCCTTTGTGAGTTTTAACCTGCGAGGATGCGCAAGGTGGTGTCCGACACCCCATGCCACATAAAATCTGAAAAATAGTCTTCCCTTTATTTGAAATGAATCAAATCCATCTGACTTTAAGGTCATATTCAACAGACGGAATGTGTTTCAAGAATACGTCTTTTATTACTTTTATTGTAATTCATCATATTGGTTGTGAAACACTCCCTTGCGCGTTCCCGCGTCAGGTTTCTTTGCTCACTTGAGCGATCGTATTAGGGATAGGAAAGTAACGTTATTTCGCTATTTAAGTTTTAGTGCGGTAACAAGTGGATTCCAGATTTTTCTGTATTTCTAAAATGGAGATCTTTGCGGGTACAAGATTGTTACCTTGAATAATAGTGTAAGTAAAATCTCAAGAGATAGATGCAAAAGTAATATTATTCTGGACGTACTGTAACTGTAGTCAGTCAAAGTCTTATCCGCTTTCACAAAAATTTCACATTGGATGAAAAGATTAAATTTGTAGAAACTATTCTAAAAAATAAAAGTATATTACGTCCTAAATTTATTTAATCGAAAGATAAAGCCACGAAGAATTCTTATTTGGATTTCTAAATAAATGGTTTACTGTTTACCTAAGAAAATTAGAAGCAGTATTTTTCTCTTTCCAAATTATATAACGATTATTATATTGATGATTCTTTACTGCAAAAAATGTTAAAAACATGTATGTAAGAAATATACTATTCTTATGTATTCGCAATGCGCTGAATAATATAAAGTATTATTTACTGAATTTGCTGTCTAGAAATGTGTTCTTGTTTAACTAGAACTGTTTGCATGAATCATTTGGAACATATATAGCAAAAAAATGTTTATAGTTTTGCTTAAATAGCGAAATTGGGGAGTCGAACATTTCGCGTCTTCGCGTTAGCGCAGCCTTTGCCTTAGAGACGGTGCAGTTACCTCAAACGTGACTGAAAAAAGTAGAGAGGAAAAGCAATATGAACAATAACAGCAAGTAAAAGATAGCAGAGGCAAGAGCTCCAGAAAAATATGCGATTCTCTCTTCTATTAACTATATTTTAATGATAAAAGTATTTTTTAAATACAATTAATTAATCGCTGTCACAAACACTAATTATACTTTATGAAAATACAGAAATTATACTTTATAGGAATACATATACAAATAATATTTATTGCTAAAAGGGTTGAATAAAAATAAATGCTTCCTTAGTGAAACATATAGTATTGACATATAGAAAATCACATTATGCATATTGAAAAACACAACTATAACACATATTATCATTATTTTACAAAATCTATTGCTGGATAAGGCATCTGCATTTCAATGCTGAATACCTTTCGAATATGATATAGTTAGGTGATATCGTTGAAGTGCAAGTGCCCATCTTGATACTTTTGCTCCGTGAGGGGCATTACTGATTAAGTAAGTTAAGGGATTATGGTCTGAAACGCCCTGAATTTTATTTCTAAATACCCAGGTATCAAATTTCTTTAATGCCTCTAAGACACAAAAGGATTCTCTTTCAATAGTTTACCATTTCATTTGTGTCGGGGTGAGTTTCTTACTAAAGAATGTGACAGACAATTATTTCCCGGCATCTTCATAATTCGCCAGATATGCTCCAATTGAGGTTGCTGACGCATCTGTGTACAACCAAGACGGACAATTGATGTCTGGAGTATGTAAGGTTTGCATTTTGATGAATTCATTTTTGATTTTTACAAAAGCTTCTTCCGCCTCGGAATGACATCTGGCACCCTTCTTTTAGTGAGATCGGTTAGAGGCAGAACAATTTCTCAAAAATTTGGAATTTAATCCCTATAGTAGCTCGCAAGTCCTGGGAAGCTTCTAAGCACTTTCTATATTGATGGTAGATGATATAGATTTTTTAAGACTTCGGCCGTTTCAGGATCAGGTGAATGCTAATCTGATCCAATTATATTGCCTAGAAATTTCACTTCATTTCGCCCAAAGTCTAGGGCTAGTTAACCGTGAAGCCAACTTCTCTCAATGTGGAAAAACACTGTCAACGTGAAGAAGGTAATCACTTCTTTATTGCGAATAGATCGCAACATCATCTATATATGAGCGGAAGTATTCTCGATGCGGTGCTAATGCTTTGTCCTTAGATTGCTGAAAAGTAATGCCAGCATTTTTCATGCCGAAAGGCAACACCTTCCACTGAATGTATCCAGAGTGGGTTACAAATGCTGTGAAGTGCCTAGCTTCTTCTTTCATCTTAATCTGCCAGTAGCCTTTATTTAGTTATAAAACAGATATAAAGTTAGATTTTCCTACTTCGTATCATAAATTTCTTGCAATGTTCATACAGTAAACATTTGGTATGGTAAAGCTATTCAGCAATCGGAAATCAATGCACAATCTAAAGCTTCTATTTTTCTTTGCTACGCAGACGACAGTATGATACCAATCCTGTCTCTCGGTTTGATAGGATTTAATACAAGGAGTTCTTTAATCTGTCGATCCACTTCATCTTGAAGTGCTATCGGCACTCTTTATGGCTTAAGACCTTTTGGACAACAGTCAGGAGCCACGCGTACAGAATTACCCTCTACCTTATCACGTCAGAGCACTTTCCAAGAACATATGAAAGTTCTGCTCACTGTTGAAAGCTTAAGCCTTCCATTTTTCGGATATGTTTCCAAATATCGACTTGGCTCTTATGGACGGAATATGCTGGAGCATAATGGACGCTTCCAAAGTCCTCATGTTGCTCGAATACGAGTCTAACTTCTTGTACTCTGGCTATGCATGACCGAATTTCATTGGCACATACTTCTTTATCACGCTTTCCTTCATTCTGACTAGCACCGAATGGGGTCTTGTAAGAATGATACTGACAGGTCCGATCCATTTTTTAAAAACTTATGCGGAGAAGCTGATTTTAAAATCATGACCTTTTACCCAAATTGGAAAGTCTTCTCGCGAGCTCGCAAATTATACCTTCTGGTACATTCTGCATTATCTTCAGCATATTCAAGCTAACGGCTCTTGTGTCACTAAACATCTGCCTAATTGTTCTCGGCATTTCCAGTCGCAATATCTTGAGCTCATTCTAAATTCTGTCGTAAATTTTCTAAATATTTCTCAATGGATTTTGAAACACCTAGTGGCATGTTTATTTTCCCCGTGCAAAAGTCTCTCATCAGGGATAGCGGCTCTCTTGGCAGCCGTCTATAGACCAACTGATATGGCGAAGATCCTTTTGTGCTTTGAGGTACCTCTCTACATGCAAATAACATGCACGGTAAATGTATGTTCCAATCACTCCCATGATCCTGGATGTTTGTCTAAGCATTTATTTTAAAGTTTTATTCCATGTTTCGACTGTACCCATTCGTTCTGGATGCCCGGTGGAAACAAACTTTAGCGTAGCTCCAATAAAATTAAGAAATTTTTTGTTAGAAGAGAAGTAAAGCTTCAAAAAAAGTCATTTTTAATAGATATCTCTTTGGATTTGGTTTAAAATTTGACGTATCTTTCATTATTTTTTTCATTTCTTCTATAATTTGTAACAACTCCTTTTTGTTCCGGCAAAGTGGATTCATAGAATAAGAACATTAGAATTATCATAAAGATGTAACTGCAAGCCGCTCTTTTGTCTGGCATAATAAGCAACCATGCGATTTGCAGGAAAAATCTTAAGGTTACAATAATAAAGCAGAAGTGTTTCAAATATTTGTATATATGGCATTTAGATTCTGAGGCTGAGGTCCAGGCCATGAGGGCTGAATATAATAGATCAAGGGCTAATTATAAGAAACAGCTCTGGATTGCCAAAAGAGAAAGCTGGGAACTTTTTCACCAGAACTACAAAGATACTTTATGTATTTTTAAGATGATGGCTTTTGAAAAAAGTAAAAAGGTGACAAAAATTCTGGTGAAACCAAATGACAAATCAGATGCTTCCATGATGGAAAGAGTTGAAATGTTTCTGGATCACTTTTTCCCTTGGTCAACTAACTCTTTAATGGAAACATATACACCGGACCAGGAACGCTTCCAAGAGTTCACTGAAAAAGAAGTAGGTCTTATTATTAAAAATCTTAAGGAAGGAAAAGCCCCTGGACTGGACGGCCTGAACTATAGAATTTGAAGACACATTTTTGGTTTTAATCCTAAATCTTTAACTACTATTTTTATTTTATGTTTTAGATTTAATTATTTTCCCATATCACTTAGGAATGCCGAGGTAGTTTTCCCACAAAAATATGGCAGAAACCCTGAGCTGTATAATCTCTACCGACCAGTCAATCGCCAAGATTCTTGAGCGACTCTTTCAATTAAGATTTAACAAGCATCTTGTCGACCTCAATATCATTCACGATAATCAATTTGGCTATAGGGAGAGGAAAAGTTGTGAAATGGCTATTAACAACATAATTACAAGATTAAAGGAAAACAGATGGACTCAGTATTGTGGTTTGGTCTCTCTAGACATTAAATCAGCCTTTGACAGTGTAGACTGGTCGGTTCTTTTTAGGACACTTGATTTTTATGGCATTGCCAAATGTTTTAGAAATTTTATATTTCATTACTTGGTTGACAGGAAAGTTGTTTTCGACGATGGCCTAACCCGGATCGAGAGAGTTTGCACCATGGGTTGTCCTCAAGGGTCTGTTATCTCCTCGTGTCTCTGGAATATTTACATTAACCTAATATTGAATTTAAATAAAGAAAGTTTCTAGTACACGCGTTCGCAGATGACCTGGTGCAGGTTTCGACCTGCTGAACAAGACGCGAGTTGAAACCGAACACAAATGAAATAATGGAGAAGATTATGAAAAACCTGACCTCTAAAATTGAAATTGTCGGTCGACAAGTGACAGGTGATTGCTATTAGATCGAAACAAAACTTAAATCGCTAGAGGACGAGTCAAGTCGTCTCTAACAGATCTCCCTGCTTTAAAATCAACAATAAAGAAATAAAAGTCAGTAACAGCCTGAAATACTTAGGTATTAACATTGATAACAGGTTGGCGTGAACCGTACATATTATGACTTTACACTCAAACTTTTTTAAGCTTACACAAAATTTTAACCGTATCGTTCAATCTGATTTTATTGTAGACAAACATAATTTAAAAACATGGTATTTTGTTGTTGTTGAAAAAGCACTGCTCTGTAGCGCAAGTATCTGGGGTGGATTATTAAATTCTGAAAACATTAAACATTTAACAACCATTCAAAGCGTGTATCTCTTAAAGTTCATGAAACTGTATACGACCACCTCTCCGCAGGTACTGAGCATCCTGGCAGGAATACCCCGTCTTTACATTTCTGCCAAAGCAACATTTCATGTCTGGGTTGGCCGGTCCTTCGAGTTCGGCCGTGTTCTGGATGTCGGTGAACTTGATCATTTTGTTAAATTGCCCAGTGTCCCAATAGAGTTCAGAATAATTGTTATTAAACCTCAAATTGCAAATATTCAATTGGAGGTGTACACGGATGGGTCCGGGATCGGAGGTGATTCTCAAAAATGAACATCCCTTTAAGATTTTTTAATCCAATCTGAACAAGAATAACGCCGTTTTCCAGGCCGAGCTGGCGGCGATTAAGTTCGCTGTCCGCTGGGCCTAACAGAATGACTTCAAAATTAACCCCTTAACATACAATGACGCCTCCGACTCGCGGATCGAATTACAGAATTTTTATTTCAATCCGTATTTAAGTTAACGTAACAATTAGTTTAAATATAAGAATGACCTGGACACGCCTAAATGTCTCAAGTATCCTTTATTATCTTAAATCGATTGAAATAATATAAAATATCCCAAATGAGTTGTGGCATCTAATTAGGAGATTAAATAAAATTGCATGCCAGGGCGTTAATATCTACACCGACAGTCAGTCCTCGACCGAGGCTCTGCGGAGCGCCAGGCCTAGTTCGGCATGTGTAATAGAGGTGGAAAATAATTTATATTTGTCTTGAAACTCGGTTGGGCACACCTGGGTCAAAGCACATGTCGGCGAGCAATGAGCTCGCCGATCACCATGAAAAATTGGCCACAACTGATAGCGAGAATATGGATATCCAAACCCGCTCTCATGCGTTAAATTTAAAATTGCATAAATTGGCAATATAACTGGGAAGAATGGCAATATAACTGTGGCAATATAACTGAGAAAATTATGACTCAGAATCGGGGAGGAAGGCCAGGAGTTTCTTGCCTTGCGTAAATAAAAAAATACTAATAAACAACAAATGCTCAGTTTATTTTTTAACGGGGAACGGTTCATCCCGCTGTTACCTAAACAAATTCAAAGAACTAAACTCACCACTTTCGCCTTGTTATCGACCAGTTGACGCGGATTACTGCGTTTTTCATTGTTCGCTGACTAAGGATTATTATCTCAAAGAACCCGTACTGAATCACCGGATCGAGAGGTTCAAAAGCTTATTAAAAAATAGGGAGCGCCTTTTGCGACTTGAAAAGATCTTCAGATTCTGTGGGGACATGTGCAATAGGCTTCAACAGGACTGAGTCTATGGACTTGATTGGAGTGCGCCGGTTTCTATAATTTTTTCCCCTTTAACTTGATGGCATGCTGACTTATTGACTTGGAGGGCTATTTCAAACCATTGCATAAATATTTTAAGATATTATAAGTATGTGTCTCCTGGATTAGTTTGTTGCTCTTTGCAGAAATGGTTGCTTGGCGGCCTCAGTAAAACACGGTCCACGCCCCCTCCCGGGCCTCTGCTATTTACTACTAATATTTGGTTCACTGTCCTCGGGTTTTCGACGCGTTTATGATTTGTTCAGTTATATTTTAAATTGTTTTCATGTCTATCGTAATTTGTTTGTTGCATTTCTTGCGTGCTTCTGTGCTTTTATGTGGTTTTCGCCTCTGGTTGTTTGATTGTAACTGTTTGGTTTTAAATGTTGTTGATTTTAATTTGGTTATCTGAAATTTTACTTTTTTGTGTTTTGCGTTTTTAATCTTAAGCTTTTTGTGTTTTATGTTTTTGCTCTTAATCTATTTTCATTTTGTGTTTTGTGTTTTTGCTCTTTATCATTTTGTGTTTTGTGAGTGTTTTCTCAAGTTTTTATGGTTGATGATGATATGGTTTTTATGATGATATTTTAAATTGTTCTGCTCACCCTGTGGGGTTCTTTGTAAATTTTGTTTCCATGTAGCTATTTTTTTGTTTTATGTTTCCTCTCCGGCCTGTGGAAGGCCTTAAACCCTCTTGGGTAGGCTGGGCCTGGGCGGGTTGTAAATAAATTAAAATAAGTTTTTGCTTCTGTTTTCGACTCTGTCTCGAAGAAATCAAATCTTTATCTTCTTCGTATTTTGAAAAATCTGCAACATCTATTGCAACTAGAAATTTGCAATAGACACAGAATCAGATTAAAATCTTGAAAGAAGGAATCTTCAGCAAATCTGTGCTCTTTCACCATTTTCTTACAGATATACGTTTCATAATTTTTTGTTGATACGTGCATAATATTTGCCTTCCAGTACTTTCGTCGATGCGTTCTATTAACATTCAAAAACATTTTGCTTCCTCCCTAGTATATAAACTATCTTGCTGCTCACAATGAATGATTATTGTTAATTTACTATAGGATGAAGAATATATCTATTTTAACACACTTCCGTGTGGGAAATAAATTCACTATCTGTTAAAGAAACGTTCTTGTTGCTAATATATGCAGTTATATCAGTGTAGCAGTAAAATTAAGAAATTGTTATCTTCGCCGTTCATTATCTAATAACAAGTTTCATCTAAAACTGTACCATCAAAAGTTTTGAAAGCTATAATCGATCATTTTTCAATCGATTATTTCATCGAATAGTTTAATAACATTTTTTTAAATATTATTTTTTGGCGTGAGTCGAAAACTATTGAACAAATGATTATTGCTAATATCTTAAAGAATGAAAAAATATAAATATACACCTGCTTTAAAATTTTCAATATAGTATAAGCAATTCAATCTGTCGAGGTAGAATTTAGATCCTTGATATTACCGCCTTTAATTAGTTAATAGCAAGTATGGAGGAAAACCCTTCTACCCAAAGTATTTACTTTCGCCAAAGGTTTCCCAGTTTTCTTTTGCAGTTGTCAAATATAATCGATTTCAGGAACAAAACAACTGGTATAATAAATTGAAACTAAAAAACCTATTTTCCTTCATTCAGTAGTATACTTATTGAATTTATGAGAAGTATAGTTTGTATATTGTGAATTAATTGATTTTATACTAAAACTTTTGATCGTTCTCAAATACTTCTTGAATGAATGTCTCTGGAAAAGCTTCTTGGATGAATGCTGGACTCTGAATTTAAGTGAACTGCTTACAGAGCATTTTTATCGATTGCGGAAAATAAAATATGAATTCAATATAATAAAGTAATTACCCTGTTGACCTCTTGCATATATTTTCTGGTGACAAAGTAGTTAATGGTATATTTGTATATGTTCTGAATTTTGTAAAAGCAATTTGTTAAAACTAGTACGAGAGCTTTACAATGCAAAGCTTTGTTCTTATCAAAGGTTTAAAGAAAACCAATTTTTTAAATGTTTTTCGATGGAAAAATATAATGAAATCTTTTTTATAAATAATGCTTATAATTTAATGTTCAAAATGCGCTTGAATATTGCACGTATAAAACAGGTTGCCAGAAAATACATTAAAATAATACACCATGCAGTTTCTAGAGCATCATTCCAATGAAATAATTGTCAACTCTTCCTACTTATAGAATATTTGTATAAACTTAAAATGTTGGTATATTATTTTTAAATCTATAATATAAAACAAAAAATAAATGTGTCTGTATGTCGGTCTGTCACGAGAAATCCTCCTAAACGGTGATCGCTAACGACATGAAATTTGCACAAAACATTTTGGGGTTAATTTCTAGGTCAACTGTGATATTTTCAACTTTCAGAAATAATTATTTCTTAATATATATAATTAAATGATGAACCTACAGCCGTTTAAAACCTACCCGTACATTTCATCTTCAGTTTAAGATGCCCTAGCAGTGGCCATTCCTTGAGCATTAGCTACTTGTCACTCGTACCTTTCATCTTCAGTTTCAGAAGCTATAGCAGTGGCCATTCATTGAGCATTAATTGCTTGTCGTCCGTACCTTTCAGCTACAGTTTCAGATGCTCTAGCAGTGCCAGTCCTTTGCGAATCAGCTATTTAGCGTCTATACATTTCATCATCGGTTTCAGAAGCTCTAGCAGTGACTGTTCTTTGAGCATTAGCTGCTTGTCGCCTGTACCTTTCGTCTTCAGTTTCACATGCTCTAGCAGCGGCAGTTCTTTCGGAATCAGTTACTGTCGTTGTTGACGTAACTCACTGCTTTCATTCTCTCGAGATGCTGAAATTCGTTCACTTTCTCTTCTCTGAATTGATCTCGCACAATATCTTGTTCTTGGTGGAACCATGTTTTGTTTTAGAAATATAAGCTGCTTTTCCTTATACAGTAAACAGATGAAAAAGAAAGATTGAAGAAAAATCTTCTATGATAAAAAAAACTATACAAACCAAACTTAACATTCAAGGTGTTGAAAGTGTTTTTCTTGTTATTAAATAATTCTCATGTTTCAAATTATTCAATAATTTTCATATCTAAAAGGAAAATCAATCTAAAATGACAATCAATTATGTTTAGAAACAAATTTCATGTCTAAAATGAAAATCAATAATGTTTTGAAACAGATAAAAAAAAAGAAAGATTGAAGGTAAATCTTTTATGATCAGCCAACGTATGATAAGTCTAATCCAAACTATTTTGAAAAATAACTAAGGGTATAACTATATCAACACACATACATAGTACATACACATAAGAAGTACACTGGTAAAAAATATATGAGACTCAGTTGAATAGAATTGTATATTAATCAATTTTTAAAACAATTTCTTCTTTCAACAGATCTAGAGCATAATGTAGAATTAGAAAAAATATTGGAATGCTACATTAACCAACAAATACAAATTGCTACATTGCACGTTATCCAATACTATGCAGAAATCTCAGAAATAGAACAAAATAACATTACCCTAATAAATGATTTAGTAAAGCTTCTTAGTTACATCTGGAACATAGAAGTATTCAAATAATGAGGTTTAAATTCCCTAGACAAATATTGGACAATTCAAAACAATAACCTATGAACAAAATGAACTGCACATGCCTAACTTATGATAGCCTTAATATTATTTTGAATTATAATATAATGAAAATAATTTGGAATTATAATAATCTGAAATAATAAAACAATTATAAGAACAGAATATTCGAAGCATTAAATACATTGCGCAAAATAATATATACATACCAAGTTTATCTCTGGGGGTTAAGTAAAAATCGACACCAACTTGATAAGACCCGGCAAACCATAAACAAAACACAGCTCTCTCTTTCCTCTTCTCCGCATCAATCTACTCTCGAATCCTCATCGATGAAATCAAAATGATTTTAAAAATTTATAAAAAACAGATGAAATATTCTATAGAACATCAACTGGTATCATTGGAAAAATAATTTTTTGAACTTTTTTGTCCATCAATTCATTCAGAAGTTATTGGCAAAAAAAGACGAAATTTGGTTTAATTTTTAAATAATTTAAATTTTAAAAAAGCTGATCCAAGGTACACATATTCAGCATCCAAAGTATATCTGTGCCAAATTTGGTAGCTCTATGTTCTACGGTCTGTTCTGTACACCGCCAACAGAGACACAGACACATGCACAGACTTTCTATTTTATTATTAGTAGAGATAGAGATCAGTCGAATGATTAAAATAATATTTTTAAATATGTAGATTCAAGGACAAGGTGACTAAATAAATACATTGGCTATAGCCCTAAACATGATTTTAACAACATTTTATACACTTGTAATGCTTTCTTGACTTCATTTGTTTCATATTTAGAAAGATGATATTTTTAAACGATTTTCCAATCTTTTACTGGTGAGCTAGCGTTCTAAAAATTTGTATTTGTACACCTGTACATTCCCGATGACAATGCCCTATTTTATTATCTTAACCCATAACGCCCAGTGTTGCCTTTAAGCAACATACCTAATTTTGTACTCTAAAATCCTGAGAATAAGACTGAAGCTCAAATGCCTATTGTTGCCATTAGAATATATGCTGAAGATGTTATGAAATCAATTTACAATATATGGATGGTAGCCTGAGTGTTGATAAAAGAACAAAAAAAAAATTGATGATTTTCACTTGTGGCTGCATCTTTATTGCTTTGTTTGTACGCTTGAGAATACCATATTTTATTCTACAAATTTGAAGAAAATTCCTTGTCCTTATTATTAGTTCTTAAAAATCTGTTTGATATTATAGAATTTCATCATGGAGATTTTTTTCAATTCATGACCGGTGGTGTTGATGGGTAACAAAATAGTTTTTAGCCAAAAAGCAAGCTTAAAACAAAAAAGAATTTTTAGAAGTATTTTTCACATGTTTCATTCAAGAAACGAAAATAAAAAAAATCATTAAAAAATCGGGCCTTTAAGTTTTAAAACTTAATTGTCTGTTAATAATTAAAATTAATTAAATTTTTATTCCATATACATGACACCATTTGGTAGGGAATTTGAGAAAATTTAATTTCAACATTCCATAGTACTTAAAATAATGGACTTTATAGTAGAGAATTATTAAAGTAAAATAGTGTTTGAACTTTAGAACATTAATAATAGTGTTTTTTTTTAAAGTTTTTATTAAATTTATTTGTCTTTTCTTTAATTATGAATGATTTGCGATTATGATGAAGGCGTTCAGTTGAATGACGGAGTTTAATTTGTTTAGAAAATTTGAAAAAAACAACATATATTCAGCAAATATTTCTACAGTAGAAAATATTAAAACATAGGATATGTTCTTGTGTCTATATTCTTGCATACTTACAAAATATACCGCATTAAGCATTTCGCTTCGTAGAAGGAGGGAAAAGAATGCAGTTTGCATTCTGAACCTCTTTCCTTTGACTGAATTTTTCCAAACTTTGACAGACTTTTATAGTTAGGTGCAAAGAATCTCTTACCAAATTTTATTTATTAAACAAGTAATATTTTTCAGTTTTCGCAATCACTTACACAGAGACCGAGAAAAAGACGGAAAATATACCCGTTGACAAGTTTTATCCAAAATGTAATGCATTTCAAAAATACTGGAAATAAACCCATAAACTAAATTTCATTTATTTAGCTGACACCATTTCAAGTTATCGTGTTCACATGCACACGGACAGATAGACAATTTTTTTGCCGGATATTTCATTCAAAATTTCATACAGATCTACAATTTTTTTTTTAAGGACCACGCACCAAATTTTAATTGTCTGGCCTTTTCCGTTTTTGAGATATCATGTTCAGTCAGACGAGACAGAAAATCATCTAAATATAAAACAGAAAAAAACCCGAATTCAGAGATAAATTCAAAAATTGAAATCAGTAAGATCTCAAGCATGGAGACAGATGAAGTTTTGGTATTTGAATTTTGTCGTTTACTTTACTCAATTTGCATTCTTCGTTCATATAGAAAGAAGAAGAAGAATAGACATGAAATAATAGATTTTTT
>BGPR01008529.1:11269-37560 GCA_013235015.1 Araneus ventricosus | reverse complement strand
GTTTTATCGTTACAAACAAAAATTGCACCATTTTCAAAATCGGTATTGAAGTAAAGGATCACATCACCTTTAAATAAGTAATTAGGATTACAGAAAATGTGGTGGAATTCTGTGCTTTACTGAAATGAGCGTCTGCCCCTGGATGAGAATTAACGAGAAATCATTATAGAGGAAACTTGGCGATAAAAGAGCGACATCTGCTCTTAACTGCTCGTGGTGGATTCATTTCAGTATGTATTATTTACCTCGTAATCTGAGAAGACTGGGAGAAGGAAATGTTTCTTTCGTTACTTACAGTGTAGGCGAACCATTTATGTGTTGCATGACAGTATAAAATAAATTTTCCCTTTTGTCGACCTTCAAGATTACGGGAATGGAATTTTTAGCTGTAGATTACGGGCCTGGCGAAATGTGAAATATTCCGTTAAACGTTGATTTTCGCGAAGACTCTTGTCAGTCATTCAGAACTTAAATCTGTAGTCTCTTTCGAATACTTTAAGAATTAGTCTTTAATTTTCTTGTGTTATATTACACGTTGATCGAATTGATTCATTTGGGAATCAAATATAATCTATACCTGCTATCTAATCAGATGACACCATCTCTATTGTAGTTAAGCGATAGCAAAGGAGGGGTATGGTTACAATCTCAGACGTCACTCGTGCGGGCTTACGTGTTAAAGCCCCGTTTTCAGCAATGCGTGGGCTGTTTTGGCATTGAGCACGTGGTTTAGAACCGCGGTATGATGACGACGAATTTACATGAGCCAGTATCCAGGGTGGTACTGAGGAAGAGGCGAGATTCGCTTCACGAAAGCCACAAGCGTAGGGGTTGTAAAAATAACCATTAAAAATAAAAAAAGAAGAAAGAAAAAAAGTTTTAAGAGTTATATCGGTGAGACCTTCTGTGTGAAGAAAAAAGAATTCAAGAAAAATCCTTCCGTGGTTGATTAAGAATTACGGGACCTCGAAGTTGTTGTGTTTGTAGATAGCCAGCGACTGCTGTGGTGTAGAACTAATTCTTTTAATTCAATAAAACAAGATTTAGCCTCCTTATAAGTTAAATCTGCTTAAGCCATATCTAAAAGGCTCTAGAAATAGTAGAAAATAGGTTAGATTTTAAGAGTATCAATTCACCGCATAGATGAATTTCAACATTCGAAATTTGTAAACAATATCATGTGTTGTGTAATTTAAAGATAATAGAGGTTCTAAAAAAATCGGGAATAACACTTTGGAAGTCATTGTTTAATAGAGACTATTGATGACAGAAACACGATTTAGATGAATAATAACATTTATTTGTAAACTAAATTTTTTTTGCTAAATATAACACTTCAAGCACAACTCAAAATGCTCTTATAATTTGGAGAGGGCCCTTCCATAAAATATTCGCCTTTTTTTTCTTTAAATGTACATTCATAACAGATCTAACACAATATTTCCTTTTCCTACATGCCATCTCATTTGCAAATTATTAAACTCTGACAAAGTGTACATCAATGTTTACGTACATTGATTCTGAGATATTACTGAGTTAAGCTGGGTAATACACTAATTATCACAAGACGCTCCAAATTTCAATCAAAATAAAGGAGTTTGGACTCTAATGATTAAAATACCTTTACTGGAAAAAGATTTCTTTCTTTCTAGAATTTATGAAAATATGTGATTACTGATAATTTTTACGCATAAATTAACACTTTGAGTGAGATATACATTTAAACGAGCATTGAAATTATTCATTTAAGATCTTAAATTTCTAAGCCAATAATTCCTGTACGGTAAAGGATATCACGCTGTTAGTGCATAATGCACACGTCTGTTTTCATCCTCTGAAAATATGCCCTGGAATCTGCGAAGCGACAAAACTTTACTAAAAATATTTCAACAGTCATTCTTGATTATTTCTTTCTTCTTCTCCTAAAACAGCACTCATATCATTCTCTTCAAAAATCTCACCAAATCCAGCTTCCAAAACATCAATCAGCCATTTTGAATCACCCGGGGAAATTTCCAAAAACGCTCGACGGCAGCAACAAATTTGATACTGTGAGAGGCTAAGGCAGAACTCAAATTCTACCGCCAAGAGAAGACAAATTCGCCAAACAAATTATTGGGATTTTATTTTAACATTTTAACCAACTAGTGCAAGTTTCTGTTATCTGCAGCCAATCGTAAATTATAATTTTAATTGGGAAATTGGGCAAAACTATAACCAGGGGTCTGCCAATCTTTTAGCGGAAAGAGGGGGGAAACCGGCTAAAGGTCACAAACTACTGGACACTAGAATGTTTGAATTCCACACAAAAAACCCTCGAGCAAAAATGTGTTCTCATGGGATTTGGTAAGTTATCTGCGAAACTTAAACGCGGGAAGAGGATTCGAACTTCTACTGCTGAAAACCTTCACACTTACAAGTGCAAGAAAAGGAGGGTGATGCCAACTGAGAATTCGCTTTCCACAGAGAGCTGCGTGTCGTAATAATATTGTCGACAATATTCGGATCTAGACATTTCATGCAAGCAAAAAATTTTTTGTTGTATATGAAAGGCAATGCAAGATTAAGACAAACTAAGATAATTATTAACATTTGGAATCAAAATAAACAAGAGATACGTAAAAAACTTTTAAAAAAACGCTATTACCAACAGGTCTCAAAAATACTGCAGATGGCGCCACGGAACTTACCGAGTGCAAACTTAATTTTGCGACTTTTTTTAAAAAATTGATAATTGAGAGCTCTAAAATTATTAAAATATTGCACTGTGATTAAGACCCAATAAATATACAAAATTTCAGAAATCTAGTGCATTAAGAAGTGAATAAAAAATCGATCACAATATTCCAACCTTATATACATACATACAACATGAAACATTTCGAACTTAGTAAAAGCGTTTAAAAATAAGTATTTTGAATTAGAGGAGGTAATAAATATATGCGATGCACAAAATTTTACTTTAACAAATAACACAAAACAGGAAAGATGATAACTTCATCAGCGAACATTTTTGTATCTTTAATTTTATCAATGTGATCCTACACTTCACGTAATGCAAATTAGTGTGCTATATATAGTGTGAAGTGAATAATATAAACCACACAAAAACAAGTGTTCAGTAGCTACCATAAGCAATGAGATATACATTTTGTTTTGTTGTCAATCTATTAGAAAATATGCAGAATTTAAAATTTATTTATTGCAGAGATACATTTAATTTGTTGTGCACAGTATTTTTCATCAATACTGTTCCTTAAAGTAATATTTTTCAAGAATACATAATTTATATTAAACATTATTTACAAAATTATGAAATTTGCTGAATTCTTGTAGAAGAAAATAATGTAAGAAATATTCCAGGAGGGGTGTGATCATAAAAATGAGTTGAAAGCTTAACAAAAATGTAGCACATAGTTGAGGCGGAGGAACCCTTGAAGTTCTGCCACTGACAGAGGATGACTTCTGTATGGCCCACCCGGTATCTCCCTCTTCAAACTTCCATGCTACATCAACAATAGGACGTTTGATACACCACGTCAGACTTACAATTGGGATCTTACAGTAAAAACACGCACAGAAAGAACATTCAAATTCTATAGCATAAAATTAACATTGTCATCAAAAATGCAACACGGTAGTTAATACGGTAGTACGGATATAGTTTCCGACGTAATGCCCTCAAAACAAATATAATCCAAAATAGGACAATAAAGGTAATTAGTTGGAGAAAATTATCTCGTTTAAAAAATACACACACACACACACACACACATATATATATATATGTGTGTATACATATATATATGTGTGTGTGTTGAACATGAGATGTTGAGGTACAGTTACAGAAATCGTGGTAGCAAATCATCATAAAAATCGACGATAAATGTTCTTGTAATTGAGGTGCTTCATAAGACCCCTAAAAAGAAAATTCGGGGACAAGAGATCGGGATGGCCCGTAACAAATGCATTTTAGCCCTTCAATATTTGAGTTAGGATTGTTCATTGTACAATGATTTTAGCTTATCCGCTTCAAGTTCCATCACTTCTTAAATTTCGTGCTAAGAGTTTGATATACCATACATACTTAATCTGGGAGTTAAATTTGTTAAGTTCGAATGTCTATGAATGTTCGAATGTTTACAAACTTCTACAAAAAAGATATTCTAAATTTTACAGAAAAACTGAAAATAATAAAGAAGAGTTAAGCAATATTGAACAGTTTTCTGTTTAAAAAATATTTCTAATTTTTCCAAGCATTTCTTATAATTACATAAATTAGGAATACTTGCAAAAACGCATTTATTTTTTACCAACAATAGTCTTTCGACTTTTCTTCTTACCATTCTGATAGGTGTAAGATATATTCTTCTTCATTCTTCGCTTCTATAGTCAAAGTTTCAATGTTCTTTCCCTAGCGTACCTAGCAAAATTCCGTAAGTTAAGATAGTTCCAATAGCTGTAATTATAAGTGATCTATCTAAAACGTATATATTCCATAAAGTTAGAAATGTCTCTTGAAAGAACCATTTTTGGATTTCAAATTTTAATTCTTTATCACTAGTTGGTATCTCATAGAACAAACTCATCAAAATACTCTTGGCAGTTTTTGTGGTTTCGTTAGTGTGCGCTGCTGGAGCCATTATTAGTAATAGATGTGACAAAATATACGCTAAGCTGACGAACGCGAAGAATAAAAATAATGGATAGTGCTCGATTTCAAACGCAATTTGGTAGGCAGTCCAAAAGAGTGAAGTCATGGACAAAAGGACAATAAGAAAGGCAGGAAAGGCAAAACATTCTTCGAAATGTTTCATGCAATTTGTTACTTCTACAATTGTTATATATATTTTCCTATATTGTTGACTGAAACAGTTAAAATTATTATATAGAAGTAGATGCTTCAAGAACCTTCGAATATATAGGCAGACTAAGCAGTAATACAGAGTGAAGAGAGTGATAACTGAGTTTATTAATAAACAGTGTAGCAAATCTATGACAGAAAAAATGAAGAAACATGAAGAATCACATTGCAATGTCTGCAATATGCTGCTTTTATTGAGATATTTTTCGTGAAATTCGGCTAGCGACAAAGAATAAGTTGTGACTATACAAGCTATAGCAAAAGCTTCAAAGACGAGAATCAGTTTGAAAAGACATCTGTTTGGTTTAGATTCATAATACGACAACTTCTTGAATACTACGTTCAAATCTCTTACAATTTGTAACAACTCCTTTCGCTCCTGGAAAAGTGATGAATAAAATAGTAACATTAGAGTTGTCATAAAGCAATGAGCTAATTCGGCTCTTTTGTCTGGTATAATAAACCACCATGTTGTTTGTGTGAAAATTTTTAAGAGTATAACAATGAAGCAGAGGTATTTCAGATATTTGCTTATATTCCCTTTTTCACACTTTTTTCGGTTGTGTCTCAAAGAACTGAAACCCAACTTTTCTTTACATTTTGGAAAATCTGCAGCCCCGATCCCAAAAAATCGCAATAAGTAGAGGATCAGCTTAAAGTCTTCGAAGAGAGTATTACCAAGACGGATTTCTTTTGCCTGTTTGCAAAATATTTCAGATCCTTTAATTTTTGGAGTCACTTTTATATTTCTGTTCCAGTATTTTTCCTGATACTTCCTTTTAAAACTCCAAACCATTTTGATTTTTCTAGTGTATTATCTAGTGTATTTTTTGAATGATTATTATTAATACAATCTGAAGGAAAAAAGATTTATCTCTTATGAAAAATTCAGTTTAAGAAATCTTGCTACTATTCGTTCAAACCGTGGAGTGCCTTTGGTTGCTATGTACAATTCAGAGCGTCAGAGTCTCTCACATTCATTAGATAATTACAAGCATGATATAAATACTCCGCTTGAAATATCATTCTCCCCTCCACGCCCCTGCAAAGTATTCGATTTTAACGAATGCTTTTGTTCTATCTTTTCTTATCTGATGAATAAACTCTTTCTTTCTTTTAGAAAATCAATTTTATTGACGGAATCCTAAAGTATGAAACGAGCTATTATTACCTTTGTTAAGAGGTACATATTCAAGCTTCGAAGTGTCCGCCTTTTATCAGTTTATAACGAATACGGATTAAATTCTTTCTACCCAGAGAAATTTACTTTCATCGAAAGGTTTCCAACTTCGAATATCTTTTATGGTTTCTGGATACCAAACAATTTTGTGAAATACAGTTTTTGAAAAATAACTGGTAGGATGAATTCAAACGGAAATAGCTATATCTCGTTCTTTGGTACTATTCTCAATGTAATTATGAGAAATATAATTCAAATATTATGCAGCATTTGATTAGATCCTTATAATGATGGCGTTTCGAACTCTTCCCAAGTGAACGGAAAGAGGTTTGTAGAATAGATACTGAAATTATATGAACATTATTTACTTAATAAAAAGTATAATGTAAATCCCCTGAATGATGTATCACCCCTGCCAACACTCATTGTCAAAATATCCAATTTCACCGAATGTTTGCCAACCATCTTTTCTGCTTTGTTAAATAACATTTTTAATTTTCCTTCTTCGAGAAAATCCATTTCCTTTTGTGAGTTTTAAAGTATTCAACGAACGATTATATCATGCTTATAGAGAAAAAATTTAGAGCGTCTTAGTCTCAGCCTTTCATATATTAAGAATGGAGGAAATCCATGTTGCCGAAAGTGCTTGCTTTCACTGAAAGTTCTCCACTTATCTTTTTTTGGCTCCTGAATATGAATTTATTTTTGAGATTCTGTATATACAGTGTGCCCGCTAAAGTCCGTTCACACTCCAATAAATTCTGAACGGCAAGAGCTACAGTAATAAAAGTGGGGTCTAGGTATTGTAAAGTTGCCATGCGCTATGCAAGAAAATCGCTTACAGCGCCACCTGGCCACAAAATACGGAGTTAGCTTTCTTATCTCGAAAACGGTACAATATACGGGAAAAACGTCAATCACAAAGTTGTTCAGCATCATCGATTTATTAGAAGAAGACACCATTCATACAGTAATGTTAAAAATAAAAGGTGTTAAATGCATATTTTTTTGGTTCGCAACTCCCGAAATTGTAACGCGACATAACGCGGAAGAAAAGAGAAAACCTCACACTCTAGAGCATCCCTTATCGTGGCACAGTGTTAACGTGCGTGATTATAATACGAGAGGACCACGGTCAAGGATCCAACAGTACATTCGGGACACATTCCAGCAACAAGTCATCAGCATGGTGGTTGCGTAGAATGGCCTCCATGTTCACCTGACCTGAACCCATTGGACTTTTTTCTGTGGGGATACATCAAACAGCGAGTGTATGCAACCCCCACCAACATTTCAGGAACTTCGAAACCGTATTACGGATGCTTGTGCCAGCGTATCACCAGCCATGTTGTACAATGTGCAGCGGGAAGTTCAGTCCCGTGTCCAGATGTGTATTGTTTCTGAAGGACACCATTTTGAGCATGACAGATAGATGAGCCTCATTTCCGACAAGTGCAGTTTTGTTCAAAGCGATCAAACAAATGTGCTTTTACTTTTGTGCGCAAGATGTTTTTTGTAATAAATCGACGATGCTGAACAACTTTGTAATTGACTTTTTTCCCATATTTCGCACAGTTTTTGAGATAAGATCGTTAACTCCCAATTTTGCCGCAGGTGACGCTGTAAGCGGTTTCCCTGAGTAGCGCATGACAACTTTACTATACCTAGACCCCACTTTTATTACTATGGCTATTGAAGTTCAGAAATTATTGTGGTGACAATTGACTTTTGCGGGCACACTATATAACAAAACAACCGTTGTGTTGAATTTAAACTGAATTAACATATTTTCCTTCATTAAGTGTTATTCTTAGTGAATTCATGAAAACTATAATTTAAATTTTGTGCATTATTTTGTTAGATTTTTAAAATAATGATCGTTTGCATAAGCTGCTTGAATGAATGAAATGGAGTTTGGTGGCTGGATTCTCAATTTTGATGAACTGCTTTCAAATCACTTTATTTGATTATGAAAACTAAAATTCAATATTTTATGAATTTCCATCAATTACAGTTTTCAACCTGATAATTTCTTGCATATTTTGTCTTGTGAAAAACTATCAAATGCATATTTTTCTTTTGCAAATCCGTACATAGAGTTTTTATTTTGTAACAGCTATTTGTTCAAAGCAACGCAATTTTTTTACTTTGCATCATCTTGTTCTATTAACAAGTTCAAAATAAATAAAATAAAATACAATTTTAAAAATATTATTCTATAGAAAAAATATAATTTGAATTTTTAAAGATTATGCTGTATTTTTATTAAATCATGAATATTGCGTATATATAACAGTATAAAAGAGAACCCATTAAAATAATGCATCATTCGATTTCATAAACATAAAGGAAATCAATTATTTTCTAACTTCAATTTCAATTATCGCTCTATATAGTTCAATGTCTGTTTGTTAATTTGTTTGGGTGCTTTTATTGGAACCCTATACAACTCCACACTCCTTGACGCAATAGAACTAAACTTGGAACTATTTACTTATATCTTAGCGTGCAACTTCGTATGTGAATAGATGAATGTAAGAGAAACATTTTACTAATTGACATTTTCGCACTACGGGGACCAAATAAAAATGTAATTTTTGCAACTTTTTATTATAAATCTCCTTAGAATTTAAAGTATTTTCTTCTTAATTTATTTCATGAATGAATCATTTTTGATCTACGGGGACCGTATTAAAATTTAATTTTTTAAATATTTTATTATAAATTCCCTTAGAATGTAAAGTATTTTTATACAATTTCTTACTTTATTTCATGAAACTTTGTGATTCGAAGTATATGTCTAGGACCAATATTTAAGCAAATAAGCGCTTGTTTCATTTTTTGGGACACCATGTATGTGCTGGGTGTACATAAATGAATATCCCAACTTTAAAGGGCCATTAAAAGAAAACAAACCGACCTTGCTGTTCATCGGAAATCAAAAGTAAGAGTTAAAAATTTAAACTCAACACAGTTATTAGTGTTCAATGTGAGTCTATCCAGAAATACGAATTGATATCAAGGTGGCGAACGACACATTCATGCTGAAAAGAGTATGTGATGAGTGATCGTACCCCCTTGATATCGTTCGTGTTTCTGGAGGGGCTCACATTGATCACTTAAAACTGTGTTGAATTTAAACTTTCAACTGTTATTTTTGTATTTTGTACTGTAACATTTTTGATTTCCATTGAAAAACAATGCATGCATTACGTTAGCCCTGCAAAGTCGGAGTATTCATTTATGTACACAATGTAAATTAACAGTAAGACATTATTCATAGAAAAAAATCACTATTGTTTTATATTATTTCTTTTTTTCAGGAATTTCTGAGTAAGATAGCTTATTCTTACCGTCTCTGAATAGGTATACTGGTCCGAATAAAGTCCATATTCTCACAGTTTCACCCAATCTGCTGCCTGATTATCGGGAAGCACATGGGAGAAGCTTCATTCAATCGAAACATTCGGCTTTGAACATTTCGAGGACACCCAGTGCATTGAAATTAAAAAATTAGCTGCAACGAATCACCTCTGAGATTCGAACCATCTATTAATTACGTGGCCCCTTCTGTGCTATCTCTTACCTATAGTAGAAGAGGAATCTTCCGATTAGATAGTAGGTGTGAATCGCATTTGATCTCCTAATAAATCGCATTTGATTCATACGGCGATAAGCGTGCTAAAATTAGAAATGTATGGACTCTTTACATCCTTCAAAATTTAACTCGGGTCTAAAAGGACGTTTTTGTAAAGTGGGACATTGAAAATGTTGAGGGATTCAGCTTTAAACAAAGATTCAGGTGCCTAAAAACATGTAAATGATAGTGTAACATGTGATGAAATTTGGATTTATTTTTTTTAATCGAAACAAAACAACAACTCAGCAACGAGATAAATACTTGCGTTGCTTTTTCTGGGATACAGTTACATTTTCAAGATTTTTAACATATTAATACCTTATTGTACTAATGTTACCTCTGCTGTCTTAAATAATTACAAACAGCAATTCTGCTGGTATTCCTTGAGTTACCGAATATTGAAGAATGAAAGAAGAGGATATATAGGAAAATATTCATGTTGATAGAACTTGCAAAATTTCTAATGTTTTATTTTATTTAAGGATTGCAAAATCAAAACTGTTCCATTCAACACGATAATAAAAATATAATTATAACAAAATATAGCAATAGCAATTACGGAATCAAAACACGAAGGAATTTGACATGAAAAATTTTATTTAAAGATTTTAAATTTGCACGCAAGCAACATAAATTCTTCTAAAATTTTATGCTTTCTAATTAACTACAATGTAATAAGTTTAAATGAATAATCCAAAACAGAAATATTTCTTAATATTAGATCTTGTCATTAACAAAACAGTGCCTAAAATTTGTAAAAAATTTTCGAATAGTAATATAAAGCAAAGTTTTAAACACTAATATAAAGCAATGTTTCAAACCATAATAAAAAGCAAATAAATAGTTTAACCATTCTCATCAAGTTTCGAATTTATGAAGTTTCAACCCAGGACTTCAAACCTCGATAGCACAAGGTAACATTATATGTTAAATTAAATATAAAATTTTCTGTCTCAACTGAAAATCAGTAATACACTCGAAAACTTAGAATAGTGATACCTTAGTTTTCGTCGATGATCCTTCCGAAAACAATCGGCAAAATCCGAAACCGACGATCACTGAGGCAATTATTTCTATAAGAATCAATCGAAAGCCAATTAATTCGTTATAGACTGTCCAAAATACCTACAAAAACACATTTTAGATATAACAAACATAGTTTTTAACACTAAAAACAATAATAAATTAATACAAAATGAATGCAAAGCTCCTAAACGCTCCAGAAGTTTCTGTACGTAATGACATCACTTAATAATCACCGCCAACATTACCAGACCATAAATGAGTTAGCCTAACTTTCACCACAATTGGAGACTTATTAGGGGATGAATCCTTCAGTCTGTATGTAACCTTTGGATTTGCAAACAAATTTTATTGTTCGAATTCGCACCTTTGCCATTCGAGGCAGCGTGGTCACTTGGTCAGGTAGGTACGGCAGCGAGAACTCGTGGACGTGCCAACGAAATCCAAAGCAAACGACTCAAAACAAGACGAAATTTTAGCGGAAAAAGTCGGCGGTAACCAAGGTAAACGAAAACCTAGGAATTACTGTATTTCAATTTATAGAAGAAAGTCTAAACGACAGCCCAATACTTTAACTGACGCATTTTTGAACTAAGCTTATACTTTCCTCTCCACTCTTCAATTAATATTATCGGAAGAACAATTTGACCCTGTTTTTCACTGAATCTTTCCATTCTAAGAAAAGCACCATACAAAAGACATCGGCTGATTTTTTTAAAATGATTGAGCCGATCTCCAGCTTCAGATCCCGTAAGACTGGTCTTGCGTTTAACCCTTGATTAGTCGTTTCCTGGTGTCCTCCATTAGTATTCAAAACGCTACTCTTTAAATTTCATTCATTGTTTAGAGATCAAACCTTCAGTACCTTCCCTTGAATTACTCAAGAACAATATCACACAGTCTTTCAAGTTCTAAACGGTAGTGCACGGGATATAAGAGAAAAAAAATACATGGGAGACAGGTGCACCCAGCTCGCCAAAACGTGGAACAGGAATTCGTAGTTCATTTTCCTCTTCTTTCGCTAGTTCTATAATAATGCTTACATTCTTAACGTCGTATTCTGCTACCCGTCTGAAATTCTGGAAATGTGCTTCGTTTAATTTTTAATTTTTTTAAATATATATTAAATTTCAATGAATTCCATTCTTAAAATTTAGGAGTACTAGTTTAACAGGGGATATCTGTTTTTCTAGCTTCGAAATTGCCAAAAATCTTTTAAAAGGAATCTTAACTAATTTATGTCGATGCAATTATTTAAGAATTTTGTAATTAAAAATTTTGACCATACGAATAGGGAAGGAAAGTCTCAAAACTTTCGCTGTGATTGTGTCATAATTATTTGCAATGGACTTTTTGGCTTCTATTGACGACAGGTAATAACAATAAAAACCTAAAACGTTGCATTTTATTAAATGATGTCTCAAGAAATACTTGACATTGGATTATGGTTCTTTTATCCAATCTTGGAGACAAATATATTATTAATGCTTTTGTAATTTTCAAACACAATAATTTCGATTGGGATATGAAACGACTTTATGGCATCAAAAATTTCAGTTTCAAACTTATAAATTTCTCATTTCATGCAGAGCTGCCCATTTTCCGCCTTCTGAAGGAATTAATAAAAACAGAAAATCTCACGTTAGGAATCAACGGCTCAGGACCAAAAATAACAAAGTCAATGAGTAATAAAAGTAGATGCAAATATTGCGGAAGAAATACGGACAAAACTAACAAAAAATATGGTAAAAAATGCAATAATTAAGCCTATAATGATAATTTAAAAGAAGTCTATATGTAAAATGCTGTGATTTTTCATTGTATTTTTGCAACCTTTTCAAAATAGTCATCTAAAACTGTTTGTTCTCTTTTGCGTTTCTTAGATGTTTATTCTTTAATTTGCAGCTGATATATCTTTTCTGAGAAAAAAATATGTAGCGAAAAAAAGTAAGAGATAATGGGGACATATGTACCCCGTGTGTCTAACGGAGGATTCAATAGATTTACATTGAGTTTTCTTTCAATAGTTAAAACAGAAACTGTAGGCTTTCATTGTGACTGAGAATCAATCGCTTTAACAAGAATCCCATGTTTGGAGACTTTACTTTCTCTTGCACGAAGGGAACATATTGTCGTTAAAAAAAGTTGACCTTGAAATTGTGATTGGTATCGACGTTTTAGACCTTGGTTGGGTGAGTGAGTGTGCGTGTGTGAGTGTGCGAGTGAGTTACACATGTTAAATCACACTCTTTCAAATTTGCATTCACATTTACTTTTGGGACGCAGTACAATGTAAAACATCTACCAGACGTGTGAGATGTCATGTAACTGCATGCAAGATGTGTACGCTTCTCATATGCCTGCTCTGATATCTAGAAAATTATCCCCACTGCTGCAATTAATTCTAAAATATGTTTCTTTATGACTTATGTTGTTTCTTTTAAATTTTAAATATTTCGATGTTTTAAATTCGGCCGCTTTAAGTTAATTATAAATTCATAATACTTTTGCTATGCACTAGTGATTACGAAATTTAAAAACACAGTATACTTATTAAACAGTGTCATGATTTGTCATGTTTTGCTCTGAAGCCCCTATTTAAGATCTTGCTTCGGATAATACATCAAAATATGATAGTACAGTAGCATAGCAACAGGGGAGGAGGGGTTAATGATTCCCCAGGCGCCAGTCTTGGGGGAGCCATGGAGACAAAGTGTTCGTGCGTTGATGGCACTTTTTAAACTGAAATATAAAAAGCCGACAAAAAATATTGACTTTCCCCAGGCGCCATTTACTCTTGCTAAACCACTGATGAAGACATTGGGCGAAATAGTCGCAACATGACCAGGGCACCACTTACCCGTACTATGCCACTGTGATGTTTAAAAGATAAAGGTCCAAAAACATTCAACTTTCAAGCTTTGTAAATAATTCTACACGGACGATCATTTTGATGACTTAATTACTGGCTAACCAGGACTCTAATGTCTAGTTAGCCAGGTATTTTTAAATTATTAAATAGTATAGCGGATGAATCTGAGAGGATATGTTCTCCTCCAAAGATAAAAAAATATTGACTTCCAACTAGCCCCAGCTGCGGTTACACAAACTGTGGCATAAAAGAATAGAGACCCACACAGACCCAGACTACCCAGAAAGATGTAAGGCCTGAAAAAGAAAAATTTTTTGAAATAAAATCGTCAGGAGGTTTTATCAGAATTAGCAGAATTCTGGCAGCCAGAAGGTGGAAGGAAGGCGATTTCTTTTTTCAATGATCTGAAGTTTGTTAGCGCTAATTTTATTTATTCTTCGAAACATCATTCAAGGATTCAATGCTCTTTACCTAGGGTATCTAGCAATATTCCAGAGGTTAAGAGAGTTCCGATAGCTGTTAATATGAGGGACCTATCTAAAATGTATATATTCCATAAGCTTAGAAACTTTTCTTGAAAGGTAAACTTTTGGATTCGAAATTTCAACTCTTTTTCACTATTAGGTATCTTAAACGGTAAACTTCTCACAATGCTCTTGACAGTTTTTGTGGTTTCATTCGTGATCGATGCCGGAACCATAATTAGCAATAGAAGGGACAGCGCTTAAACTAAGTAAACGAAAGAGAATAGTAAATGGAATTGAAGCTGAAAGGTGTAAAATGCTATTTGGTAGCCAGTCAAAAAGAGTATAATCATGGATATAAGAACAAGAATAAAAGTAGCGAAACAAAAGCGTTCTTCGAAATGATTCACGCAGTGTGTCATTTCTATAATTTGTTTATATATTATCTTATATTCTTCACTCGATCCATTAGAAGTATAATATTCAAGCAAATGATTGAAAAAGCTACTAATATACAGACAGACTAGGCAGTAGTAGAAAGCAAGGAGAGAAATAACTGTAGTCATTATTAAGAAGTGTAGTAAATCAATGCCATAAAAAATCAAGAAATATGTAGAAACCAATTTATGACTCTACATTATGCAATTAGTTTTCAGAAAATCTCTGTGAAACGCTGATAGTAACAGTATGTAACTATAGAAACGGCATTAAAAATGAGAATCATTTTCGAGAAACAATTCCATGGTTTTCGTTTATAATTTGACAACTTCTTAAATAATCCGTTCAAATCTTCTACAATTTTGAGGAACTGTTTACTGTTTTGGCAAAGTGAAATATAAAATAACGAAATTAGAATAATCAGAAAGCTGTAAGCCGATTCCGCTCCTTTGTCTGGTGTATTAAACACCCATGTTATTTGTGTAAAAAATCTTAAGATCGTAACGATATAGCAGAAAAATTTAAAATATTTGCTTATATGCCATTTTTGCTTCAGTTTTGGATTCTTTCTCGAAATAGTGAAATCTAGTTATTCTTCGTCTTCTGAAACATCTATCCCAAAAATTTGCAATAAACAAATGATCAGCTTAAAGTCTTGCAAGAGAGAATCCTCAGGAAAATTGCTTTCTTTTACCCTTATCCGACTGATTTCAGATGCAGAATTTCTTATTCCCAACTAATAATATTTGCTGTCCAGTATTTTTTTCGATTCCTTTTTTTAATATTCAAAACCACTATGCTTCGTGTATTGCTCCAGTTATCTCGCTATGAGTCGCGCATTCACTGAACGATTGTTGTCGAAATCGGAGTAGGAAATCACGTTAATACCATTTATAGGACTGGAGACTCTTTGATTTCGAGTATAAGCAGTTACATCTGTGTAAAGGTACAATTTGGAGGTCGCAATATCCTCCTTACATTAGTTAATAAGAAATATGAAGTAAATCTATATCGGCCAATTTATTTAATTTCACCGAGTGTTTTGAGAAACACTATTAAGAAACATTATGGAAATTTTACATTTTACGAAACATTATGGTAAATTATTACTTTATCTTAAAGGATGGAGTATCATTGGTTGCTAGGATAAGCAATTAAATCCGCTGAGGCGCAATTTAGAGCTTTGCTGTTTCCACCTTTCTGTAGTTATTAACAAGACTGTAGTACATTCGTGTTATTCAAAGTCTTTGCTTTCACCGAAAGCTTCGCAGTTTTTTTTGGTTGCTAAATTCATATCGATTTGTGTAATTGTATATATGTAACAAAGCAACTGTTATAATTCATCGAAACTCAAAATATTATTTTTCATCATTCATTATTATTCTTATTGGATGGACGAAAACGCAGCGACTCTTAGAGTTCAAATATATCATTAAATCTGAAATTTAATCACGCAAATATATTTGTTGCCTTTTATAAGGAATTCAGTAAAAATATCTTCGGTAATGTATAGCTATGAATCAGAAGATATACATTATGGGTTATTACATTTTAGAGATATCACGTGTTTCGTAGTTGACATAAATTTGAGATAATGCCGTCTATTGCAAAACACAATGAACTTGAATTCAAAACTATAAAATAAATATTTTTTAATGTCGCGGATATGTTTAAATTTTAACGAGTGAAATGTCTAAGATGCTTATGTTACGGCCTATTTGATTTAACCTGTTAGTGTAAATATTTACCAGTAAAAGTCATTAATCGATTTATCACAATGATCGTTAAATTCATAGTAACCCATTGAACACATTAACCGTAACAAACATATTCCTTAAAGTTATAAAATATTTCTCGAGAAAACTAAACAGAAATACTAATAAAGGGAATTTTATTTGTGGAAGAGTTAAAAATACAAAAATAATAGCAGACAACGATAAGAAGTAAGAATCCAATGAATGACTTCATCAGAGGCCATTCATCCATGCAGATTCAAAATTGGAATAGGTTTTCTGTGGAGGAAAAAGTCTTTAAGGTCTAATGATTTATTATCCTCAAAGGCCTGAATCCATTCCGGAATGTATTAGAAAAAAAACATCTATCCACAAAGAAGAAATTAGAAGCAGTCTTTGAAGCAAAGCATGAAAAGAAGGGCTTAAAATCTTACCTTTTATAAAAATTGTGGAACAAAAGAAAGAAAGGACGCCGTTCGTTACAAACACGATACAAAATGTACAAAGTAAACAGAAGAGCAAACCTAACTCCATCTAGTGAGGGAAACATTAACTATAAACTTGAAATTTTTTTTTGTAGAATTTTTATAAAGATTTTTAAGGTTTTTATTTATTTGTTGTTTTTATGCATTTTTATAATTTTTATTTTCATTTTTTTTGTTTTATTATTCTGAGAAATTTGCAGGTGAGCCCCTAAAAATGTTAAAGGTAACTTCAAGATTAAGAACAATAGATTAAAATAATTAATTAATCATAAATTCGAAGAATTAAAATTTACTGATAACAATATGAAATTCATTTTCTTTGATCCCGTTAAATTTAAACTAAAAATAGCCTTTAATAGTCTACTTTTTAAAGTTAATAGATGTGAGATAAAGGAATTCTGTGTTTCTAATTTCCTTGATTTTTTTCGAAGAATTACAGCTGCCTGAAATTATCCATGACAGTAAAAATTACTTCCCTGTTAAAGACATTTCTATTATTTCAACTGCCTTTAAATACCAAAAGACATTCAATAAACAAATCTGTAATTACAATTGCTTTTGTAAAAATTTAAATGTAAATGACATTTCACACTGCTATTGAAATGAAGAGGAATACAAGAATTTTATTGTTAAAGATAGGATAGATGTTATCACAGGTAATCTAAATATAATAATTTCTTACTCTCTTCGTGAAATCATGGAAAAGGAATCTAAATTTAGATCCCTTTAGAAATAGGGTGACCTAAAGAAAGTTGTTTTTTCCATTGGTAGAGACTTGGGCATATTTATTGCTAAAATAGCTAGAAAATATCATTGGCCTATTGAAGGCTTTGGTGAATGGAAACTTCATATTTTGATGGAAACAAAGCACTTAATTCACCTCCAAAAAAAACATCAATAGAGACATTTTCTTTTATGCAAATCTTAAAAAGGAGATTAATAACTTAAAAAATAAATTTATTATCACCACCGTAGACAAAGCAGAAAATAATTTCAAAGAGATTAGGATCAATGAGTACAATTCAAGCATCATATATTAACTTAATAATTGCAGTAAAAAAGAACTAGACAAAAGAATGTTGCCTTAGCCAAAAAAATTAAAATCAAGACAAATAATATGACATATCCTTACCTTTTCCCTACTAATGAAGTTTACAACAATCCTTTAAAAATCGGATTTGTTACATGTGCACAGGCAGTTACAATTTTTACTTTGGAAAATTCTTCAATATTCTCAAAAAAATTGAAAAAGAAGAAAACATTATAATTAATAGTAATATTGAAATTCTGAACTTTCTTAAAGATAATAAAATTCATAGCATCAACACTGTTGACTTTGAGAATCTTTTCACCAGCCTCCCACATGAAAAATTAACCGAAGCATGCATTATTTATATGACTTATACTTTAACTCTAATTTCATAGATAAATATAGATGGCTTAAAATTTACAATATTAACATCTGTGAAAATTATCTCTTCAATAGAATCAGCTACTACAGAGAATCGTGTGGTCTTCCGATGGGTACTAGTTTCTCCAGTGCACTGGCGAATGTTTTCCTTCATATGTTCGAGGGAAAATTCATAAAAAAACATTCTCATTTCTGTCTATCGTTATATTAATGGCCTGATTGCATTTGTCTTTGACAATCTTGACAATTTAATTAACAGCTATCCGGAAGAATTTAAACTGAATAAAACCAATGATAGTAGCACCTATCTCAGTTTTCCAGGTTTTTCAGGAGGAAGAAAAAATTGAATTTTTCGCAACCAATAGCGAATACGGCTGTTTTTTTCACATCGGGTATGAACCTGAGACTATACATCGGTTTCAATTGCAAAAGTGTTAAAAAAAATTGGAATATTTAAATTTTTTTAGATAGGTGGTGTTAGCCTATCAGATCATTGAGACAGGCGGATTATAAAAAGTTTAAATAAGTTCAATCGAAAAAATTGACTCATTGTTACTTTTAGGAAAGATACTTTTTGAAAAACATTTGCCTGTAGGTGCTTCAAAAAATAATTAGTAGTGATACATGAAAATTAAAGGGATATTCAATTTTCTTTTTGACAAAATCGTCTTGACATTTGTTGAGGAACTTTCAAGCTCACAGTTCACTTTTCAAATGGATATTGAGGCATCATCGCTGCATCTGGCAACATCCTAAATTGTGATTTCATGCAGATCGGATCAGCCCTCTTTGTGATGTCACCTATCGACCAATAGCGACGACCCTGTTACAGTATTTAAGGACTGATTGCTACTGTTCACTTTCTGCTCTGCCTTGTTTGTATCATTTGATTAACTGGCTGTATAATGATTTTATGATTTAGTATTTTCATTAAATTTGTTATTTTATTAACGAGTATTTTGCTTTGAATTTGAAACCAGTTGCTCACAATGGAATACTTCTGATTTATGTGAATACAGGTATGTTGGATCGAGTAGTTGGGTAGGGTAGAATCGTACAAGTTAACACGTAGCACTTGAGTGTCAATAGCTCTATATCTGACTACCTCCGTAACTATATAAATCTCGCCTCTATCAATACTGTGAAGTTAACCTGACCTAGAAATTACAAGATTAACGTACTTTTCTGAAGATAAGCTTGACAGAATTCACAGAATTCTTCTGTCACTCTTCTTATCATTTTTATACACCCATTTTTCTTCTTATTTTTCACGGCAGTATTCACATTCCTGATTTTTCCATCATTTACGTGCACAGTATTTTTGCGTTTCCTCCCACCTGCTTTTTATTTCTTCACAGGAAATGCTGCCGTAAAATGAATGCGTGTCTGATGGTACACATTTCATCATGTACTGTAAATGAATCCACTTATCGCGTGTTTCTGCTGGTCACGAAGTGTAGAGACAGGAAAAAGCAAAAACATTCTCTGTCTCAGGGAGACTTTCCCTGTCTCATGCCATATCCCTTCACGGTCTTTTAAATATCCACAGTGCTGCATATAAATATATTTTTAAAATTCCATCTCGATGCGAGCAAAAAGTCATCAAAATGACTTTCTCTCTCCTGTTGAGGTATAATATCCCATCCTCTCATTTTTTAATCCTGGCAGTTTCAGGAGTTAGAAGCAAGACTTATTTTTTTTCTCACGAGGAACATCTTGCACTATCCGTTTAGTAATTTCCTGATCTGCTCTTCTGAATCCCCTATATGCTTTTCCTATTTTTCGATTAGTTATGATCCTCTTCCAATTTTTCTCTCTTGAAAAGCTATTCCTACTTATTCGCATTGTCTAAGTCATACTGCTTTCGAGATTAATTATTTGGTCATCTTGGTTTAAAAAGGACACATCATTGCTTACATTCGAATCATCAACATTTCTAGGCTAGTAGTCAAGAATGTCACTATCCATGTCGAATCGGTAAAAATATTATATATATTTTTAAACAATACATACAATAAGGTTTTTGTAATGCTACAAAGGATTCAAACTCAAGAATGTATATGCACAGCAATATTATAAGCAGCGGTTAGCCAAGAAATTGTCGATTTTGATAGAAAAATAACACCTATCCCTATCTCATGAGACCTGACACTGCAACGCTCTGTCTCACGAACATAGTACCAGTCGACTTCAGCTTATAATTATCTAGTTATATTCTATGGTTTATAGATGAAACTGAATGATCTCAAGTAATAACTGTTCATTATTCATACAAACTATTAATATCAACAAAAAATATTAATAATTCTTTACCTCGTAAGAAAAGAAGTGAAGCATGACATGAAGGGCTCTGAAACACACTGAGACAGGCAATTTTGAGGTAAACATTAGATAGGTGGTGTTATAATATTTAAAATTTGTGCGCTGCATGGTGGTCTGACGGACAAAAAGAGTCAGCCAGTCGATCTGTCATAAAAATGTGCATTAATATGTATATCTCAGTCAAAATGGCAAAGAGAGGTAGTGTTTTGTTAAGCAATGATATAGAGTTTGAGAGAAAGTGCTATCATTAAGTTGTTATGCCAATATTTTTGTAAAATTCTTCAAATCAGTCAATCTAAAGTCTTCTGAGTGACTGTCAATAAAATAGAAAAAACAAGCATATTAATGAAGTCTTCTGTTTAAAATGCCTTTCATAATTTTCCAGATTTTTTAATAGGTCGAATAACGGAGATACACAGAGATTGACCAAAATTAATCTTTCTACTTATCTTAATGATGTTAGCGCAATTCTTATTTATTCTTCGAGACTACATTCAAAGCTTTAATTATCTTTTCCTAAGGTACCTAACAAAATTCCGTAAGTTAAGAGAGTTCCAATAGCTGCTAATATGAGTGACCTATCTAAAACGTGTGTTTTCCATAAAGTTAGAAACTTCTTCTGAAAGATACATTTTTGGATTCGAAATTTCAACTTTTTTTCACTATCTGGAATCTCATGCGGCAAACTCAACAAAATACTTTGGACATTTTTTGTCGATTCATTAGTGACCGATGCTGGAACCATAATTAGCAATAGATGTGACAGTGCATATGCTAGGTGGACGAACGAAAATAATAAATATAATGGAAAGTTAAAAGTTTCAAATGCTAATTCGTAGCCAGTCAAAAAGAGTGAAATCATTTCCATAAAAATGATAATAAAAGTAGTGAAACTAAAGCTTTCTTCTAAATGATTCATGCAGCGTGTTATTTCTATAATTGTTTTGTATACTATATTATATTGATGACTTAAACCGTCAGAAATATAATATTCCAGTATATAATTGAAGAAGCTTCTAATATACAGGCAGACTAGGCAGTAATACAAAACAAAGATAGAAACAACTGTATTCATTATTAAAAAGTGTAGTAAATCGATGATATAACAAATCAAGAAATATGAAGAATCGACTTTAAGTATCTGCATTATGCTATTCCTCTTGAGAAAATCATTGTGAAATGCCGATATTAACAGTAGATATAGAGTGAATAAACAAGATATTGTAGAGACTTCAAAAACGAGAATCATTTTCCATAGCCATTTCTTCGGCTTTTGTTTATAATTTGAAACCTTCTTAAAGAGTCCATTCAAATCTTCTACAATTTTTAGGAATTGTTTTCTGTTCTCGCATAGTGATATATAAAATAACGAATTTAAAATAATCATAAAGCTGTGAATTGATTCCGCTCTTCTGTCTGGTGTAAAAAACATCCAGGTTGTTTGTGTGAAAAATCTTAAAATTATAACGACATAGCAGAAGTACTCCCAATATTTGCTTGCATGGCATTTTTGCTTCTGTTTTCGATTCTGTCTTAAAATACTGAAATCTAATTTTTCTTCGTCTTTTGAAAAATCTACAACATTGATCCCAGAAATTTGCAATAGGTAGATTATCAGCTTAAAGTCTTGCAAGACAGAATCCTTTGTTAAAGTGTTTCCTTTTATCCTTTTCCGACTGATTTCCAATCTATTATTTCTTGATGACACTTGAATATTTACTTTCTTATTTATTCTTGATTATTTTTATTTCTTGAAATATTTGCTTTCCAACATTTTCTCAGATTCTTGCTTTTAACATTCAAAACCATTTTGTTTCAGCTAGTGCTCCAATTATCCTATTGTGAGTCGCGCATTCAGTGACTTTTGAATTTTTGCAAAATTCCGTGTGAGGAATCTTGTTATTATCTTCTATATGAGATAGAGACTCATTGGTTGCTAGAATAAGTAGTTAAAAAAAAAAAAAACTGTGTAGAGGTACAATTTCAAGGTCGCAATCTCCTCCTTCCATTAGTTAATAACAAGTATGAATTAAATCCATATCATCCAATTTATTTAATGTTTTGCATTTTACTAAACGTTCTTTGTGATAAATCATATTACTTTATCTTAAATGATTTGAGTGTCATTGGTTGCTAAGATAAGCAATTACATCTGCGGAGACACAATTTAAAGCTTCGCTGTCTCCACCTTTTAAGAAGTCTGTAGTAAATCCGTTTTATCCAAAGTATTTGCTTTCTCCACAAATTTCCAGCTATCTTTTTTGCTTACTAAATGCAAATCGGTTTGTATAATTCTATATATGTAACAAAACAACTTGTATAATGAATTGAAACTCAAAATATAATGATTTATCATTCAGTATTATTCTTAATGGGCGTAAGAAAACACAGTGACGCATACGGTTCAAAATATATCAATAAATTTGAAATTTAATCAGCTAATATATTTGCTGCCTTTTATACGGACTTCAGTAAAAAATCTTCGTTAATGCTTTGATGTATAGCGATAAATTAGAAGATCCATTATAAAATATTTCGTTTTATAGAGATCGTACGCTTCGGAGTTGTAACATAAATTTCAGATATTTACGTCTATTGGAGGATTTTGCAATACACATTGTTCATGAATTCAAAACTACACAATTAATAAAATATTTTTAAAGAAATATGTTAAGTAATTATTTTAATTTTTCTTTAAGCAGTTTAATACACATTTAAGTGTTTAGAAAAAAGATTTTAATATTTTTCAAGGAATATTAATAAAAAATACCTGCAAAAAAATATAAGGAATATTACAAATAACCATCTTTTAACTTTTCTTACTACCGATGTCATTATTGTAAACACAATTCTTTATTTTTTAAATCTACATTCTAAGTTTCACTGGTCTTTTTCCAAAATAGCAAATGACATCTCGCAGTTTAACAGACTTCCAAAAGCTGTGACTACGAGTTATGTGCTTGTGATCCGGCGATTTCGACGTTGCGTGGATTCGAAACATTCAGTGTATTAAGTCATATAAAAGTTTCTTATTCGATTGGAGTATCTTTGGTTGCTAGCTTAAGCGATTGCATTTGTAGAGGCACAGTTTAGAGAATGGAAGTCTCTGCCTTTCATAAGTTAGGAACAAGTATCGTGCAAATCCGTGTTGTTTAAAGCATTAGCTTTCACAGAAAGTTTTCAGCTCCCTTTTCTGTACAGAAATACAAATCGATTTGTGAAATTAAATGTATGAAAAAAACAACTGTGTCAGCGTTTTCCTTAGTTGGTATCTCAAAACACAGCGACTCTTGCAGTTCGAAATATATCAGTAAATTTATAATTAAATCACGCAAATATATCCCATGCATTTTATACTAAAAAAATGACTTCTGTAATATATCTACGTTAATGCATTAAACAGCAATAATTTATAGGAAATTCGTCATCATTTACTATGTTTTTGATATATCACATGTCTCGAGTGTATCAAAAATTTTAGATGCTACTGTCTAATACATCGTGTTATAGTACACAATATTTAGAGTTAAAAACGGGACAATCATAAAATAATTTACAACATATATCTTGGATTTTTTTGATTTTTTCCGCAACATGACAGAAAGAATAATTTAGTATAGTTTGTATACTGTGAATTAATTGATTTTATACTAAAACTTTTGATCGTTCTCAAATACTTCTTGAATGAATGACTCTGGAAAAGCTTCTTGGATAAATGCTGGACTCTGAATTTAAGTGAACTGCTTACAGAGCATTTTTATTGATTGCGGAAAATAAAATATGAATTCAATATAATAAAGTAATTAACCTGATGACCTCTTGCCTATATTTTCTTGTGACAAACTAATTAATGGTATATTTTTATATGTTCTGAATTTTGTAAAAGCAATTTGTTAAAACTAGTACGAGAGCTTTACAATGCAAAGCTTTGTTCTTATCAAAGGTTTAAAGAAAACCAATTTTTTAAATGTTTTTCTATGGAAAAATATAATAAAATCCTTTTTTTAAATAATGCTTATAATTTAATGTTCAAAATGCGCTTGAATATTGCACGTATGAAACAGATTGCCAGAAAATACATTAAAATAATACACCATCCAGCTTCTGGAGCATCATTCCAATGAAATAATTGTCAACTCTTCCTACTTATAGAATATTTGTATAAACTTAAAATGTTGGTATATTATTTTTAAATCTATAATATAAAACAAAAAATAAATGTGTTTGTATGTCGGTCTGTCACGAGAAATCCTCCTAAACGGTGATCGCTAACGACATGAAATTTGCACAAAACATTTTGGGGTTAATTTCTAGGTCAACTGTGCTATTTTCAACTTTCAGAAATAATTATTTCTTAATATATATAATTAAATAATGAACCTACAGCCGTTTAAAACCTACCCGTACATTTCATCTTCAGTTTAAGGTGCCCTAGCAGTGGCCATTCCTTGAGCATTAGCTACTTGTCACTCGTACCTTTCATCTTCAGTTTCAGAAGATCTAGCAGTGACTGTTCTTTGAGCATTAGCTGCTTGTCGTCCGTACCTTTCAGCTACAGTTTCACATGCTCTAGCAGCGGCAGTTCTTTCGGAATCAGCTACTGTTGTTGTTGACGTAACTCACTGCTTTCATTCTCTCGAGATGCTGAAATTCGTTCACTTTCTCTTCTCTGAATTGATCTCTCACAATATCTTGTTCTTGGTGGAACCATGTTTTGTTTTAGAAATATAAGCTCCTTTTCCTTATACAGTAAACAGATAAAAAAGAAAGACTAAAGACAAATCTTCCATGATAAAAAAATTATACAAACCAAACTTAACATTCAAGGTGTTGAAAGTGTTTTTCTTGTTATTAAATAATTCTCATATTTCAAATTATTCAATAATTTTCTTATCTAAAAGGAAAATCAATCTAAAATGACAATCAATTATGTTTAGAAACAAATTTTATGTCTAAAATGAGAATCAATAATGTTTTGAAACAGATAAAAAAAAGAAAGATTGAAGTTAAATCTTTTATGATCAGCCAACTTATGATAAGTCTAATCCAAACTATTTTGAAAAATAACTAAGGGTATAACTATATCAACACACATACATAGTACATACACATAAGAAGTACACTGGTAAAAAATATATGAGACTCAGTTGAATAGAATTGTATATTAATCAATTTTTAAAACAATTACTTCTTTCAACAGATCTAGAGCATAATGTAGAATTAGAAAAAATATTGGAATGCTACATTAACCAACAAATATAAATTGCTACATTATCCAATACTATGCAGAAATCTCAGAAATAGAACAAAATAACATTACCCTAATAAATGATTTAGTAAAGCTTCTTAGTTACATCTGGAACATAGAAGTATTCAAATAATGAGGTTTAAATTCCCTAGACAAATATTGGACAATTCAAAACAATAACCTATGAACAAAATGAACTGCACATACCTAACTTATGATAGCCTTAATATTATTTTGAATTATAAGATAATGAAAATAATTTGGAATTATAATAATCTGAAATAATAAAACAATTATAAGAACAGAATATTCGAAGCATTAAATACATCGCGCAAAATAATATATACATACCAAGTTTATCTCTGGGGGTTAAGTAAAAATCGACACCAACTTGATAAGACCCGGCAAACCATATAAACAAAACACAGCTCTCTCTTTCCTCTTCTCCGCATCAATCTACTCTCGAATCCTCATGGATGAAATCAAAATGATTTTAAAAATTTATAAAAACTAGATGAAATATTCTATAGAACATCAACTGGTATCATTGGAAAAATAATTTTTTGAACTTTTTTGTCCATCAATTCATTCAGAAGTTATTGGCAAAAAAA
>BGPR01008529.1:0-10233 GCA_013235015.1 Araneus ventricosus | reverse complement strand
TCAAATTCCGAGTGCGAAATCACGTTCTTACCTTTTATAGGACTGGAGGCTCTTTGATTTTGAGTATAAGCAGTTACATCTGTGTAGAGGTACAATTTGGAGGTCGCAATCTTCTCTTTCCATTAGTTAGTAAGAAGTATTAAGTAAATCCATATCGCCCAATTTATTTAATTTCGCCGAGTGTTTTGAGAAACATTATTACGAAACATTATGGAAATTTTACATTTTGCGAAACATTATGGAAATTTTACATTTTACGAAACATTATGGAAATTTTACATTTTACGAAACATTATGGAAATTTTACATTTTGCGAAACATTATGGTAAATAATATTACTTTATCTTAAAGGATTGGTTGTTGGTTGGTTGGTTGGTTGTTTGGGGTTTAATGGCGCAAGAGCCATTTTTGGCTAAACTGCGCCAAACGTATGGTAGATAAGCAGGATCACGGTAATAAAATATATGGTGTTATATTAAAAGAGGTAGATAAAATTCTAAAATAAATTTGAAATTCAGAGTTGCATATGGAAAGATAAATTAAAAGAAAAAAATAAAAGAAAAGGATTGGAGTATCATTGGTTGCTAGGTTAAGCAATTAAATCTGCGGAGGCACAATTTAGAGCTTTGCTGTCTCCACCTTTCTGTAGTTATTAACATTCGTGTTATCCAAAGTATTTGCTTTCGCTGAAAGCCTCCCAGTTTTTGTTTTTTTCGGTTGCTAAATTCAAATCGATTTGTGTAATACTATATATGTAACAAGGCAACTGTTATAATGAGTTGAAACTCAAAATATTATTTTTCATCTTTCAGTATTATTCTTAATGGGTGGCCGAAAACGCAGCGACTCTTACAGTTGAAAATATATCATTGCATTTAAAATTTAATCACGCAAATATATTTGTTGCCTTTCATACGAACTTCTGTAAAAAAATTCTTCGTTAATGCATGGATGTTTAAGCGATAAATCAGAAGATCACATTATCAGATTTTATGTTTTAGAGATACATGTTTCGTAGTTGTAACATAAATTTGAAATAATGCCGTCTATTGCATGTTATTGCAAAACACAATGAACATAAATTCAAAATTATACCATAAATATTTTTTTAGCGGATATTTTTAAAATTTTTCTCACGTCAGATAGTTATTTAAGGAATCATACAAATTTTAATCAGATTAATACAGTTTTCTGTTTCAAAAAAGCCCTTAATTTTTTACAACAAATTCTTAAAAGAATACTAAAAATAAATACCTTCAGAAATTTGAGAAATATTAAAAAATAACCATCTTTTGACTTTTCTTACTGTCGATCTGATTGTATTAAGCACTATTCTTACTTTTTCGAATCTACAGTCTAAGTTTCAGTCTGTTTTTCCAAGGTAGCAAATGAATTTCCGCAGTTAATAGAATTCCAAAAGCTGTGACTAGGAGTGATATGTCTAAGATGTGTATCTTACAGTCTATGTGATTTAACCAGTTAGTATAAATATTTACCAGTAAAAGTCATTAATCGATTTATCACAAGGATCGTTAAATTCATAATAACCGATAAACACATTAACCGTAACAGACATATTCCTTGAAGTTATAAAATATTTCTTGAAAAAATAACAAAAATGCTAATAAAGGAAATTTATTTGTGATAGAGTTAAAAATACAAAATAATAGCAGACAATGATAAGAAGTAAGAATCCGGTGGGTGACTTCATCAGAGGCCATTCATCCATGTAGATTCAAAAATGGAATAGGTTTTCTGTAGAGGAAAAGTCTTTAAGGTCTAACGATTTATTATTCTCGAAGGCCTGAATCCATTCCGGTATGTATTAGAAAAAAACATCTATCCACAAAGAAGAAATTAAAAGCAGTCTTTTAAACAAAGTATGAAAAGAAGGGCTTAAACTCTTACCTCTTATAAAAGTTGTAGAACAAAAGAAAGAAAGGACGCCGTTCGTTACAAATACGATACAAAATAAACAAAGTAAGCAGATGAACAAACCTATCTCCATCTAGTGATTGAAACACAAACTATAAACTTGAAATTTTTTTTGTAGATATTCCTTAAAACCTTTATAAAGATTTTTTTAAGGTTTTTATTTATTTGTTGTTTTTATGCATTTTTATAATTTTTTTTTATTATTCAGAGAAATTTGCAGGTGATCCCAATATAAAGGTTAAAGATAACTTCAAGATTAAGAATAATACATTCAAATGGTTTATTAATCATAAATCCGAAGAATTAAAATTTACTGACAACAATATTAAATTCATTTGCTTTGATCCCGTTAAATTTAAACTAAAAATAGCCTTTAATAATCTACTTTTAAAGTTAATAAATGTGAGATAAAGGAATTCTGTCTTTCTAATTTCCTTGATATTTTTTTCTAAGAATTACAGCTGCCTAAAATTAATCAGGACAGAATAAATTACTTCCCTGTTAAAGACATTTCTTTTATTTCAACTGCCTTTAAATACCAAAATACCATAAAAAAACTAACCTGTAATTACAATTGCGTTTGTAAAAATTTTAATAAAATTGACATATCACACTCCTATTGTAATGAAGAGGAATACAAGAATTTTATTGTTAAATATTGGGGACATGTTATCACAGGTAATCTAAATATAATAATTTCTGACTCTCTTCGTGAAATCAGGGGAAAGGAATCTAAATTTAGATTAAGAAATAGGGTGATCCTAAAGAAAGTTGTTGGTTTCATTGGCAGAGATATCGACATATTTATTGTTAAAATAGCTAGAAAATATCATTGGCCTATTGAAGACTTTGGTGAATGGAAACATCATATTTTGATGGAAACCAGGCACTTAATTAACCTCCAAAAAAGAAAAAAACTTCAATAGAGGTATTTTCTTTGATGCAAATCTTGAAAAGGAGATTGATAACTTAAAAAATAAATTTATAATCGCCACCGTAGACACAGCAGAAAATAATTTCAAAGATATTATGATCAATGAGTACAATTCAAACATCACATATCAACTTATTAATTGGAGTAAAAAAGAACTAGACAAAAGAATGTTGGCCTTAGCCAAAAAAATAAAAATCAAGACAAATAATCTGACATATCCTTACCTTTTCCCTACTAATAAATTTCACAAAAATCCTTTAAAATTCAGATTTGTTACATGCGCACAGGCAGTTACAATTTTTATTTTGGAAAATTCTTCTTCAATATTCTCAAAAAAATTGAAAAAGAAGAAAGCTTTATAATTAATAGTAATATTGAAATTCTGAACTTTCTTAAAGATAATAAAATTCAAATCATAAACACTTTTGACTTTCAGAATCTTTTCACCAGCCTCCCACAATAAAAATTAACCGAAGCATGCATTATTTATATGACTTATACCTTAAATCTAATTTCATAGATAAATATAGATGGCTAGAAATTTGCAATATTAACATCTGTGAAAACAATCTCTTCAATTGAATCAGCTACTACAGACAATCGTGTAGTCTTCCGATGGGTACTAGTTTCTCAAGTGCATTGCCGAATGTTTTCCTTCATACCTTCGAGAGAAAATTCATAAAAAATATTCTCATTTCTACCTATCGTTATATTAATGGCCTGATTGCATTTGTCTTTGACAATCTTGACAATTTAATTAACAGCTATGCGGAAGAACTTAAACAGAATAAAACCAATGATAGTAGCAATAATTGTAATTATTTAGATCTAGAAATTGAAATTTTAGATTCAGGAATTTCGGTTGGTATCTATGACAACAGAAATGACTATAATTTTAGATCTATTTCTCTTTGTAATTATCTTACCAATTTAAACATAAAAGTCATTAAAAATACCATCCACTCTCTATTCAAAAGAATCAAAAATATCTGCAAAAACCATTCCGCTAGTGCCAAGGTCATTGATAATTTAAATACACTGCGCTGCATGAAAATCGGTCCCGACACCATTCCTGCAAATTCCTATGTAAAATTATCCCTTGAATCCGAATATGGCCCCCATTTTGCCCCGTCACTCACCGTTTTCTCGGGACGCCCGCCCCCCTCTTTTTATCACCGTTCTGTAATTTTATGTCCATGAATTTGATTTGGAGGGGGAAAACGATTATTTTAACCATTAAATGTCTTCTGAGGGGCTATAGAGGTGAACAGTTCTAAAATATGAACATTTGTAGCAAGGGGGAGATTTGTGTGGGGATTTGTCCCCATAAATTTAAAAAAAATCAATAAAAATGACCGGTTTTTCTGGGTTTTTTTCGCAATTTTTTCACTTATTTTCTACATATTCCAGCTTCCAGCCCCACATTTCCTCACCCAAACACCCCATATAATAAAAATATATAGCAACAATTTTGGCTAAAAGCGGGTGAGGGGGAGAGGTCCCAAAGCCATCACAAGAAAGTTTGGAAGATTCACTGTACAACGTTGCCGCTCTTTATTTTTATCCTGTTCTGAAATTTTATGGCTATGAATTTGATTTGGAGGGGGGAATGGATTATTTTAACACTTGAATTTAAAAATAAAAATATACTATATAATAAATAAAATTTATATATAAAAACAAAGTTTGGAAGATTCACTGTACAACTTTGTCGCTTTCGCACATCAAACTCGGATTGATCAAACAGTTTGTGAAAGCAATGGATAAGACATGTGATGGATTTAATTTTTTGAAAACTAAATTTCCTCGTCTTAGTGAGGCTAAAATCGAGGGCCCCCAGATTAGACAACTTTTTAAAGATTCAACGTTTATGAAACACCTGAATCGCAAAGAAAAACGAGCATGGCTTGCATTCAAAAACGTGTGCATTGACTTTTTGGGCAGCAAAAAAAGTCATGATTATGTCGCTCATGTCGAGGAATGCGGTGCAACATGTCGCCTAAAGTGCTTTGCATTCACTCATACCTGGACTTTTTCCCTGAAAATTTATGAGCAAGTTTTCGATAAACACTGGGAACGGTTCCATCAAGACATTGCTCAGTTCGAGAGGAGATTTTCAGGGAAGTGGAATGCGAGCATGTTGGCAGAATACAGCTGGTCATTGGTACGAAAAACTTCTACTTCATGGTACAAGAGGAAGGCAAACACCAGATGAAGGTACTATATTATAAATTACATTTATTATATTCTATATTATATTATTTATTATTATTATTATTTATTATATATTATATTTTTATTTTTAAATTTAGGTGTTTAAATAATGCTTTCCCCGCTCCAAATTAAATTCATGGCCATAAAATTACCAAACAGTGTTACAAGGGGGGGTCCCAAGAAAACGGTGGGTGATGGGGAAAAATGGGTGTCATATTTGGATTTAGGATGTCGTTTTACATAAGAATCAGAAGGAATGGTCTCGAAACAGGGCTCGAAATTGTTTTTTATTTTTGCAGCGCAATGATATTAATTTAAAGCTAAACGGCTATTATACATTTCATTACTTTATAATTCAGAATCAAATTATTTTTATGTCTCATGTTTAATTAATTTTTTCACCTCTCAATTTCTCCATTGCACTGGAAGTGACTTTGGAACTCATTCCAAACATTCTAACATTTTTAGGGGTTCACATGCAAAATTTTCTGAATATTAAAACAAAAAAATAAAATAAAAATTATAAAAATGCATATAAACAACAAATTTTTTTTAAAAAGTTAAAACAAATGAAAACCTTAAAAAATCTTTATAAAAAATCTACAAAAAAATGTTCAAGTTTATAGTTAGTTTCCATCACTAGATGGAGATAGATGCGTGCATCTATTTACTTTGTAACGTGTTTGTAACGAACGGCGTCCTTTCTTTTAGATTTTAAGCCCTTCTTTTCATACTTTGTTTAAAAGACTGCTTTTTATTTCCTCTTTCTGGATAAATGTTTTTTTTCTAATACATTCCGAAATGGGTTCAGGCTTTAGAGAATAAAAAATCGTTAGACCTTAAAGTATTTTTCCTCAACAAAAAACCTATTCCGTTTTTGAATCTCCATGAATGAATGGCCTCTGATGAAGTCATCCATCGGATTCTTACTTCTTATCGTTGTCTGCTATTATTTTTGTATTTTTAACTCTTCCACAAATAAAATTCCCTTTATTAGTATTTTTGTTTAGTTTGTACTTCGCAATTTTTTTCTGGATGATGCTGCATTTGCACACACCAATTAAATTGCTTAAATTGATTTTAACCTAGTTGGATATTCATCCTTATTTTTTATTATTTTAGATGTTTAATTTCTTGAAAAAATATTTTTGACAGTCAAATTTAAACTCTTTTTCACAAGTTTTAATTTCGTATGGCAAACTTATCACAATGATCATGGCACTTTTTTTTTCATTCGCGATCGATGCTGGTAAGAAAATTTCCTTTAGATGCGACACACCGTTAATGGTCAATAGAAAAGGAAATGCCCACTCATAGGTCTCCAGTCATCTGAATGGTGTAGTGGCTATTCTTGTTTTTCTTTCAAAACCATATTCAGCGATTCAATGCTCTTGTCCTAAAGTCCCTATTAAAATACCGCATGTTAAGAGTAGTTCCAAAAGCTGTGATTATGAGTGATCTATCGAAAACGTATATATTCCATAAAGTTAGAAAATTCTTTTGAAAGAAGCATTTTTGGATTTCATATTTCTATTTTTTATCACTAGCTGGAATCTCATACAACTAACTCATGACAATTCCCCTAGCTCTTTTTCTATCTTCATTAGCAATCGATGCTGGGATCACACTTAGCAATAGATTCCACAGTGTGTATGCTGCGTTGACAACCGAGGAGTAAATGTAAAGGATACTCAAAAGTGTGAAACGCATTTCTGTAGCTTGTCCAAAAGAGAAAAGTCATGGACATAAAGACAATAATAAATTCAGGGAAAGCAAACGTATCTTACGATATGATTCATGCATTATGTTACTTCTATGAATATTTTATATGTTATCTTATAATTTTGACTGAAACTGGTAAAATTATTATATTCAAGTACATGCTTGTAGAAGCTTCGAATATTTAGGCAGACTTCGCAATAATGCAGAACAAAGAGCGGTACAAGTGATTTCATTATTAAGAAGAATTAATTAATCAATAGCATAAAATATCAAGAAAAACTAAAACTGGAATTTAAATGTCTCTATTATTGCATTCTTGTGAAGATAATTTTTTCTGAAATGTTTACCATGTCTGTACGAATGTGCTAAATATATACGTGGTGGCAAAAGCTACAAAAAAGATAATATTTTTAATATATATTTCTTTATATTTGGTTTAAAATTTGACATTTCTTTCATTATTTTTGGAGCGAAACTTCTTAACGCAGGCTCTGAATGGAGAGTTAGCGCAGACCGACCGTCACGAACGGAAGTAAGTCATACCAGCGCAGGCGCAGTTGACATTCCTAATTGGATTGCGTTGTTAAGTTCAAAAGTGAAGTTCGTGCTGAAGGCGTTGTCATTTACCGTAACAAATGCGATACAGCTTATATTTTAACCCCAAATCTATATATATATGAATGACATATACGGAGGATTTAAATGTTGAAGTTTTACGTTTTTCGAAAAATTCGACTTATTCGATATACGTCAGATTTGAACTCACAATCTTTCGACTTCCAGAAGGAAGCTATACCACTGCGTGATTCCCTTTTGAATTTTATTTATTGAAGACATGTATATAATGTATGTAAACTGGAGAACGGTGTTGGCTGGTGATATTAATATTAATTTTGCAGATAAAAAAATCAGACCCACTTGTAAAATTTCATTTTAATGAATTTAATTTAACTATGAACAGTAATCAGGAAATGTCGGTGACAAAGTTTCACACAAAAATTGATGCAGTTTTTTCCAGATGTATTAATATAATAGAATCGCAGACATTTGTATCATATTTCAGTTATTACAAAACAATTGTTTCCGTCATAGAATGTGATGATTAGATTAGATTTTCTTGTTTCAATATACAGATAAATAAAAAAATGTAAATAAATGTTTTTTCAATAACTGCTTGTATGCCTTATAATTTTTTTATCTGTATTAGTCCTAAATTATAAATAAATAATGAGTTTATATATGTTTGTATTTATTATCATTATTATAAATAAATAATGAGTTTATATATATTAGTATCTATTATCGTTATTATAAATAAATGATTACTGAATTATTAAATTTTTTGTTTCATTTGGGAGAGGGAAGTGAAAGAAAGAAAGATAGAGAGAGAGTGTGTGATTCTACCTTTATTCAGGGTGTACACAAATGAAGTGAAATTAATTTAAAAAATAAAAATGTTGGAACTACGAATTTTTTAAAATGAGAGTGCATCTCAAAATGGTAATGTAAGGTATAAGGTAAATTACTGGTAATCAAAATTTGTTTAAAGCCTTTATCTGAGAAAATATTAAGTCTGGAAGAAAAACAAAAGCATGTATTTGTAGGGAATTCTACGCTCTTTAAATTTGTGAATTCCCATGTATTGTGAAAACTGATGAGTTTTCGTGATATTCAAGAAAGACTGAAAAAAGAAACCAGAAAACACGCATCGGATTTTGTTGATCGGTTAGCCATTGTGTACGAAATTTTCTGGCTGTAACAAATTTAGACTGGCGTAAGGCAGCGTTACCTATCTCAAAGAGACTCTTTTGAGATGCGCTCTAATTTTTAAAAAATCGTAGTTCGAAAATTTTTAGTTTTTTTAAAATTAATTTTTGAAATGTGTAACTTCATTTGTGTACACTCTGTACTTTGAATTATATAGAAAAGCGTAAGAAGCTTCGTTTCTGTCGGGCGCCCACTCACCGACACACCCGATTTTTTTTTTCAAATCTATATTTTGTAGCAACTCCTTTTTGTTCCGGAAAAGTGATGTATAGAATAAGAACATTAGAATTTTTGGAAAGGTGTAACTAGAATCCGCTCATGTATCTGGCAGAATAAGAAACAATGTTATTTGCGCGGAAAATATCAAGATTACAAGGATAAAGAAAAAGTATCTCAAATATTTGCTCATACGCAGTTTTTTCTTCTGTTTTCTATTCTGTCTCGATGCATTGAAATCCAGCTTTTTTTCGTCTTTTGAAAATATGCAACAACAATCCCAGAAAAATTCAATAAGCAGAGAATCAGTTTCAAATTTTCAAAGAAAGAATCCTCAGCAAAACTTTGCACTTTCACCGTTTTCGGACAGATTTCTGATACATAATTTTTTGGTGATACGTGGTTAATATTTGCCTTCCAGCACTTTGTCAAAGTGTGCTTTTAATACTCAAATTATTCTTCTAGTACACCAAATATTGTACTGCATAGATTGAATGATTTTTTTAATATATTACAGAATTAAAAATATGTCCCGTTTCGAAACATTCCGTGTTTGAATTTTAGCTACTTTCTCTTATAGAAACGTTCTTTTAGCTATGTAGTTACATCTATGTAAAAGTAAAAATAAGAGGTCTCTATCTTTGCCTTTCAGTATTTAATAACAACTTTTAAGTAAAACCGTATCGTACAAATTTTCGATTTCATCGAATGTTTTAATCGATCATTTTTTAATCAATAATTTAATCGAAGTGATTAATTACATTTTTTTTTTGAAATATCATTTTACTGACTTTAGTCGAAAAGTATCTAACAAACGATTATCGCTAATATCTAAAAGAAAGGGGAAAAATAATAAAAACGTTTTTAAAAATTTGCAGTATGGTAAATCTTACTACTAAATCATACAGGATTCAAGAATCTTTTTTATGTTAGCATAAGAAACTACATCTCTAGCGGTACAATTTCTAGCGTCAGTCTCCGCCTTTCATTAGCTAATAACAAGTATTTAGGAAATCCTTTTGACCGAAAGTATCTACTTTAATAAAAGGTTTTCCAGCTATCTTTTTCAGTTGCCAAATATCAATCGATTTGGGAAACAAAACAATTGGTATGATGAATTGAAACTGATAAAGTTATTTTCTTCATTAAGTGGTATATATTCACACTTATTGGCTTTATGGGAACTATAATTTGCATAATATGTAATAATTGATTTTATTTAAAAGGATGACAATTTTTCAAAGCTTCTTGAAATAATGACTCTGGAAAAGCTTCTTGAATGAATGCCATACTCTGAATTTAAGTGAACTGCTTAGAGAGCATATTTATTGATTGAGAAAACTAAAATTTGATATGTTATGAATTCAATCCATTAAAATTGTTTCTCGAATGGGTTCTTGAATTTTGATGTGAGCAACTAGTTTATGGAATATTTTTATAAGTTC